>JACFYI010000896.1:1304235-1331749 GCA_014898755.1 Handroanthus guayacan | reverse complement strand
AAACTAGAGAGGCAAAAGGTCAAAGTGCAGTGCATTTAGTAAAAGTTACACTGAATTTAGTACCCCTAATTATTTTACAGAATTTTTTTCAATTTTCAGGCAATTAATGTCTTATTCACCTTGTGACATGTAGGATTGTAAATACGAATATTCAAATGCGGATATCAGTATATTTGTATCTAAATCCGATCATTATCCAGATGCAATACCTGAATTTGAATTTTACCAAATATTGAAAATGAATATTTGTTTTCACATTCATTGGATATCGATCGAACATTTCGATATTTGGTATCTGTTTTTACAATTAGAATATAGATATAAGATCGACATATTGTTGTATTCATTATCCGCATTCTTGATTTGGTATCCAAAATTACTACTTTAGATATCTAAATTAGTTATATAAACACCCAACAATTAAAATTCACGAGTAAAAATTATTTTAAATATTTCAACATAACCTAAATTTTTAATTTGTAGTGTATAATTTTTAATTTTATTTTTATATAATATTTAATACCTATACGTTATTATTTATATAGATAATTATATATGAAATTATGCCTAAATGAGGATAATTTTTTGAATGTCGATATTTCGAATGCGGAAACTGCTATATTCATATTGAAATTTTTAGCAATGGATTCGAATATGGATATATCTAAATACTTTCGAATATGGATAGTATCTGTCAATTTGGAATAAGAATGTCGTGGTCAAACGAATATTCAGATTTTTTTTTTCCACAGAAATTTGAACACCATATTTTACAAACTTTTGAGGATGAAATTCATGGTGTGGATATTTGTTCAAAATCAAGAATCTCTTCATTTACCTATTGTGAAACTATATATAATATATTTTTTAAATTAAATTAATATATTTTGTAATTGCTATTTTAATTTTCTATCACACAATTCTTTGACGCAGATTGTACAAATATCCAAAAACAAATGTTCCATTGATATCATCCATAAATATTACTTTTATTAATATGTTATTCGATTTGAATATACTTATTCAACTATATGAAAAAGATTTATGATTCATTTTATAAAATTGCATAAAATTTTCACATTCGTGTCAATAAATATTTAAGGCTGAAACAATTATTTGATGGATCTGTTACCCTTATAACTCTAACATTTGACATTCATTAGTCCTTTTCCCTCCATTACTCCCTCAAGGAGCGGCATTTGTTCATTAAAGCACAGTCGACTCCACGTGCTTTAGAGTAACTCTTCGGAATCCTACCTCCAGGATTCGTCCGAGCTACCCCCCATTCGAGAATTTTCAGGGGTTCAGATTGACGATCCGATATCGCCCAAACTGATACCACTCAAAAATTCCCAAGGCCCAACATTCATTCATTCATTCGAGTTCAAAACAATAAAATCGTTCTCAAAGCATTAAGTCATATCATGGCATGAATTTTAAAACAAACATATTTGAACGTATCAAAACATATCCGAATATATCAAAACATATAGCCACCACGGGCATGGATTTAAACGATAGATCAATTCAAACAAACGATTCGAATTTGGATCATGGACTAGAAAAGATTTTGATTCGAGACTTTAAACATGTTTAAAAAAATGAAATATAGACATGAGTTGATAAAATGAAGTCGGAATACAAAAACATAACCACTGGAATGGGCGGTGGGGCGCCCGTTGGGTGCTCAAACGCTTAAACAGTGCTTTTGGCTATTGGAATGAACACTTGAGTGCTCATTTGGGCTCCCGAGCACCCAAACAGTGGCCGAAGCCACTGACCTTGGGCGCTGGGGCGCTCAAATTTTATTTTTTATTTTTTATTTTTTTTATTTTTAAGAATTCTTATGATGGAAGAAGGCTAAATGTGGAAAAATTAGACTTAGTTTGTTCTGCTCATCATCAAGATTTTTAATTTTCAAAATTTTTGGAGAAAAAATGTAATAAATCCATAAATTTAAAATTTTCTATATTTTTCGTCTCAAAGTTAGACCTCCAGAAACCTACTTTCAAGAAGTAATTCGAAAATTTTGATTTTTAAATTGATTTTTACAAGTTTTAATTGAAAAAATTGATTTTATGTCCATAGTCATTTTCTTTCATTTTTCTCTCAAATCTTTCATTTGTCCAATGATCCAAAATCTTAAAGTCATGCTCATGATAGGAATAAGGTCTCATATCATTCAATAAGTTCAACTCATCACTCGTAATGAATATGGAGCAAGGAAATAAACAAATATCACAAAAATGAACATTATGCTCCATAGCAAATCTTAAGCCAAGGATAACAAAAATTTCAATATGTAAAGTCAATGAGGAAAAGCCATAAATCTTACTCCCATCTTAAGCTCTTAAAAATAAAGATTTGATCGGTTCAAAGAGAAGTTCAACACCTAATAAAATGGAAGATGGAATACTTAAGTTAGGCTAAACCCCATCCTATCATATAATCTTTACACAACCATTAATTCAATCTTACCAAGAGGCAAATATTTGAGAGTGCTCTTTCCTACTCCTTCCCCTTTTTGTCAAATGGTAGAATAGTATTTATGATAAATAGATTTCTTTCCTTAAAATAGAAAATTGCAAGAGAATGAATGAAGATGGAAGAAGTTAGAAATTTTTAACTTTGTCTTGCAATGAGTGTAGAAGAAAACACTCTTCTTCAAATCTCATATTTATAATTGAAAAGAAGGGCCTCATAGCAAAGGAATTCTTGCCAAGGACTTATGTGCAATTTGCCCATACTTCTTGGAGAAATTTGGGGAAGAGGTGATGGGAGTAGGTGAGGAAACCTTGGCTGGAATTCAGCTGCTTTCATTCTTTTTTTTTTTTTTTTTTTTGAAATTCTGTTAATTATTGGGTCAAAATGTTGGGCTAGGGTTTGGAATTGGTTTAGGCTTATTTCTTGGGCCAAAAAGGCTCATTTTGGGCTAAAAATAGGGCTTAAACAAGATCTCGATTGTACGAAAAATCTTTCAGATGAAAATAAATTATTTTGATAATAAAATAATTTTTGCAATAGCAAAAACGATTTATCGTTTAAAAATGAAGAGTTAAAAATCTTAATTCGTGGAATTTTAAAGATATGAAGGAAAAATCGTTCGAATGAGAGAAAACATTTGATTACAAAGAAGATTTTCATGATTGTAAAAATCATTTTTCATTAGATTAATGAAAGTTTCAAAATTTGATTAGGGAAATTTTTGGGGTGTTACAATATAACTAAACATTACTTTATTTCTCAAAATAATTTTGACATACCACCCAAAACATAAACGACCATTACATTTCTCTACCCTAATACCACATTCCCTAATCTACTTAGGGGCATTTGACAGGACCTAATAAGCAAGAATATGGTATGTTAACCACCATAATCTTTTGTTTGATTTGTCGGCTTATGTTTGCAAGTCGGCCCAACACTAACGCTTGTCCTGTGTTGTTTTGAAGATTAGCAACTACTCATTTCACGACTTCTAGGTAGAGATTGTAATTTATGGGGTGAGATTAGCTGAATTTTAAAACACAATTTATAGATTTGTCCCTTTGATAGGCTTTGCCTGTTACAATTTTGTCCCCACATTATTCTCTATTCTACATTGCTCGATTTTCTCTCTTTTAAGGTAATTTTTTTAAAGAGCTTGTTAGTAATGTAATAATCTATCTAGAAACCCCAGTATTCACCTCTAATTTCTAATCACATATTTTTGAAGGGCGTCCACGACTTCTGTCATTTTCACTGTAGTTATATGTTCACGAACTAATTTGAGTTGCTTAATTTTGTCCTCTTCCCCTCATTACTTGTGCATGTTCGATTTGTGCAACTAGAAATAAGTTGTGGAATTAGATTGTGCTAGGTGATTCCATGTGGTTGGATAGTTGCCTTTTTTTGCCTCCTTTCATTATTTGATGGATAAAAGAATGCTTTGATTAAACATTGCTCCCAGACATAAACAGCGTCTATTGTGCATGGTATGGTTATTTTGCTGAAGTTCTTTTTCCTTTTTTTTTACCCCTCGAATTTTTGGATCCAAACAATTCATTTCCAATTTAGAGCTATTCTCCAAAGTTCTAAGCAAAAGATTACTTGTTGGATCGTATATCGTTTTGTTTATCTAATTTGTTGCACCTGAGTTGAAGTAAGAGTTCGCATTATGCATTACTAGCAATAATGAATGTTCTGTTAAATGATTGAAGTTGACATGTTTAAGGGGTTTTCTCATTCCCACAATGACATGGATTGGAGGTTGAAAGTATGAATTTTGTTACTGGTTCATGCATTACTGCTTTGGAATATGGTTTTCATATGCCTCATTTATTAGTATCATTTGAATCGGCTTGGGAGATGATCTCATAGGTGACATAGGGCCCATAGGACATGGAATGTAATTTCGAAAATGCCTGACCAATTTAAGCACATTAGGGAAATGGTAGAATTGAATAAGCATACTAGTATCAACAATCTCTGTATGGATAAAAATGAATTTTGTAGGCTTTGTTACTTACTAGAAAATGCGAGGGGCCTACACGATAAAAAATTTGTTTATGTACTTGAAAAGATAGACTTTTTTTTTTTTGGTTGATTCTGGCTCATCAAACAAAAAATTTGATTGTAGAACATAATTTCAAATGATCGAAACAAATAATAAATAAATGCTAACTAGACACTCGAAGCTGTCATTAAGATTAGTGCACTTCCACCTGTTGAGCTAGAGCCTGTTGGAGATGATTTGTGGGTGAACCTTGGAAGTATTTTAAGGTATAGACAAATATGTTATGGTTTGTGTATTATTATACATATATTTCAACTTCCTAGGCATAACTAGGTTCCTCCAATTCATTTGGTTGGTGTAGGTTGACTCAATGTTAGGGGTGTCTTGGGGCGTTAGATGGAACTTACATTGAAGTGCAAGTCCCTCGTAGTTACCCAGCTCGTTACTAATCTAGGAAAGGAATAATATCAGTTAATGTTCTAGGCATATATAATAAAGACTCGAACTTTATGTATGTGCTCACCGGGAGGAAGGTTCTGCGGTTGGCAGTCAAGTTTTATGTGAAATTTAAATAGGCCGCATGCTCTTCGGATATGGGTAGGAATGGATTTGTGCATAACTTTAGATTGCATCATACCTAGTCCATTCCTTGTACGTTTAATGTAATACCCCGAATTTTGACATTTCAACCTTGACTTCAATCCACCACCTAGTCTATTTTTAATTTTTGATAGAGCTCGATTGCAAGCATTATAATTAGTTTTATAAACTAATTTAAATATTTGAATCAAGTTGAGCATAGTATTGAAATTCCAAAGTTTTGAAAACCCAAATTTAATAACTTAAATTTTATGTTTTCATTTCATGAGTTACCCAAAAATATTTAAATTATTTAAGCTTGGTATTTGAAAATGTGGTTATTGTTTATTATGATTTCTAAGCCTAATTTTTAATTTAGCTCATTCTATTTTTCGATTTGAGCTAATCACATCTCTCAGTTTAATAAAATCTGTTTAAAAGGTTCAAATTGATAATTATTACAGCTTTTGGAATTTAACCATCAATTTAAATAACCAAGGAACTTAGAAATCAATATATCAATACCCCAAAATTTTGATTATGTCATTTTGATTCATTTAAATAATGTTCTAATCGCATATTTCATTTCATAAATGGTCTAGAACACTAATTTAGGTCAAATATCAAATTTTGGAAAATAAGTCACCAACTTCAAACATTTAAGAATTACAATTTCTCAACCTAAGCACAATATATGAAACTTTGAAATACAATAAATCAAACTTTAAATAACTTGAATTCTTAATAAATATGTCATAGGAATATAATTATTTTTGCAATATAAAAATACATAACTTGATTTCTAGAAATTTAACACATTGAATACCATTAACTTTACGTATATGTGTTTCTAACACGTGTAGCAACATATATATAAGCATGAATATCTATATAGATGCACTGCACTTTAACCACATTACTTGTCACCTCCCAAAACCAATTCCCCAGTCATAAACATAACACCTCAACCTTTAAAGGCCAAGAGTGTTGCCACCTTAACCCCTTAGTCACGCCCAGTTGAGGATATAAAATCCCACCAGCTCCTTCTTTAGTTGGCACCATTCTTATACAAATGCATATACAGGCAGACTTATCCATTTCCTTCACTCTTGTCCTCCATCAATTGAAATAGACATTAATTAAAGCTCCGTTTGGTTACCAAGATAACAGCCATCAACCTAACTCACCCTTGGCTCCCCGCAAACACCTCATTTTCATGGTCTTCTCCAATAGCCTATACACTGTAGTTAGTTTCCCTTCGTCAAGACGATTACATTCATATAAAAAGTAGCTTGATTTCGAAGACTCTTGAACGGTGCAATTAAAGGTGCGGTGGTAATAGTAGAATTTGGCAAAAATCGTGATAATAGGTTAACGATTCCTTAAATAGTGAATAGAGAAAAATACAGGCTCTTTAGCAAGACCCTCCGTGCCTTAGCCAGAGTACATTAAGGATATAAATTCTAACCTTTAAAATCGATATAATTAACGAACCCTGCAATCTGAATCAATCAATATTGGATGAAGTATCGTAAAAAAGTTAAGCATGTATTGCATCATTGATAAAATTTATATTTATCACTAGGTGCATGTGTTATTGTCATGTAGACAGTTTGGTTAATATCAAATTTTATGTGGTTTTAAGGAATGAGAAATTGGACAAAGTTGAGCCATAGAAATTTCAAATAAATAATTCAGGAGAGAGACTATGATTTATTACCGTATTTTCTATCCTGCGCTTAATATCTTTTTGTTGAAAAATATTAAAAAAATAAGTCAAGAACATAATAACAAGTAACACAATCGTATAGCATAGATAGAACTACTATTTAGTGGATTTGTACATTAAACTCTTATCCCTCTATAGGTCCCACACTCAAGTGGCCACTCAAGATAGTAACCCGATCATGTAGTGTGACAAAATTGTCGACGTTCCCTGTGTCACAGGCTAGTCTTTGAAAAAACTATCCCAAGCTTCCGCGAAACTACCTAAACGAGTAGGAAACCTTTTAGGGGATCAATTGTCGGCCCGATGCCACCCAACATTCCTCCTGAGCTTTCTCAAAGTCCCATTAAATGGTCATACATTAGGTTTTAGAAAGAATGGCATTTGTCCAAATTAAAATTTCAAAGTTCAAACAAGGTTCGGACATTATCAATCGATTTGGATCAAATTTTGGACATATAAATTATATATTTGGATTTAGGAAAGCTTATCGAAGTGAAATATGGACATAAAAAGGCAAAAAGGGTGAGAAATCAACTTAAAAGTGTTCTGAAGTGAGTGCGACTATACATTAAAACAGGCGGGATTGCGCTCGGGTAGCCCGAGACTACTGCCCTGGGCGTTAGTGCACCATTTATGGGAGCGGAAATTTATTTTTCAACATCCTTATAATAGCAGAAGCTCAATTCTCACAAGATTGGAATTAGTTTGTTCATAGCATCATCAAGATTTTTGAAGATCAAGTTTGAGGAAAAACTTGGCAAAATTTTCAAATTTTTGTGTTTATAAGTTTTGAAGTGTTCTAGCCTTTATTATGTCCAACACCTCAACTTCAACAACTCTCAAGTAATCCAATGATTCAAGAACATGTTCAGGTATCCAGGGTATAGATATATCAAGGGTTGGTGTCCACTAATTCCACATATCTCACAAATGATCACAAGTATGCATCACAAGATTGTAATCAAGGTTAACTAAATGGTTTCAAGCACAAAATTACCATTCCATAATAGGGAATTAAAGAAATGTAAAACCATAATTCTTACCCTACCAGTTAATCCAAAAGTTGATAACAATTATCCAAGTTTCCAACTTTTTCTCAAGCAAATCCTATATTATATCAATGTTATAAGGGATGGTACCATGTTTTCTCAGAACCCTAACCACAAACCCTTAATCATAAAATTCTAATCAAAATAAAAAGCTTACCAAGTGTATCAACCTTACTCTTTCCCTTTTTAATCCTCAAACTTGAAGGTGAGTTACTCTTACATATAAGGAAGACAAAGGAAATGAAGTGAGTGTGTGTTTTGTCTTGCAAATTGTATCTATATAGGAAAGTGCTTAGGACTCATTTGTCGTTTACTAATTTGTCAAATAATTCAAACTAAATTTGGCAGAAATGAAACTGGGTTTCAATCACTATTTTTTCCTTTATTATTGTTGGTTGATAGCCATTTAGCTAATGATAAAAATTGGCTTGGATAAGGATAGATTTTGCTTATAAAATTCAAAATATCTTGGCCAAATTTGAGGGTGTTGGCCGGCCATATACATACACATATATGTATATATCTTGTTTTATATATATAGTATATAATATGTGATGTATTAAGTTTTGGATTAAATTGGGCTAAATTTTTGGGCGAAAAGTTGGGCTAAAATTATTTTTTGTGCTAAAATAATGCATATGATAATTTTCGGGTGTAAAAGAAATTTTTCGAAAGTGATAAAATATTTTAATTGAGAGAAAAATATCAAATTAGCGAAAAAACATCTACCGATTGAAGTTTTTTCTCAAAAAGTTTATAAAAACATTTACCGATTAAAATTGAGGGTTTAGAATTTTAATTAGAAAAATTCTCTCATTTTAATATCTAATTAGGGAAACTTTCTGGTTGTTACATCGATTGTGAGATAATTGCTTCCAAATCGGTTGCTTCTGAATCGGGCCACTAAAGAGTGGTATCAGAGCTTTCATTAGATACTCGAGCTATGCCCAAAAAAGATCCTTGGACTATAGAACTCTAAATGGACTCGGGCCATAAGATTGAACATAATTAGGTTTGCAATCATTTGAAATAATGATCGATGCCTAAACATGCCGGATTGCAATCAGGGTGGTCGACAAATTTGCAAAGTGCTATATTTATGTCTCATTCATTTTACTCTAGGTTGATGGTGTGAATGCAATCCTATAATTATATTGAGATATTAGATTGATATATTGATTGAATGGCTTTGTAGTTGGTGTGATTGTAAGATACTTATGGATTAACGCAACGGTAAAGTAGACGAGTGGAAAGAAACCAAGAAGAGATTTAATAATATGGATAAGGGAGGTCCTGGGACTAGGCACAAAAAGTGTAACTTAGAGATAGAACTAGAGGCAAAGAACCGTGAGATAGCCATCCTATGACGAGTCATTGTTTACCCAACCCCAAGAGCCACAGGAATATAAGGCATGGACCAAACAAAAATGCAATGTATAACTAGGGACTACTAGTAAAAGGACAATTGACAGGCTATAAGATCAATATGCGCTTATATCTTTTCCAGTTAATGCAAAACAACCATAGCTGACGTGAGCATGTAATAACTTGGTTTGTAGACTCCACATAGAAATAATAGTCTAAGACGCTGCACAAATGGGACTCTCTCTTATGGGAATCCCAAAGCAGGTCCATTAAGAATCCCTGGATTGTATCAAGATATACTAACTACAGGAAATTGGACATAACAAGGATTGAATATCTCTTGCCACGATGGGATACAAGATTCAGAAAACCAAAATAAAAGGTTTTGGACTCAACTATGAGATAGGGTGATAACAAGCAAGAGACTATGGGTTTGAGGGGACTTAGATAAGCTTGCACTTAAGAAAATGTTAAACAAAGACTTGAGTTCGGAATAATATCAAGGATTTACACTTGATAGTTGAGTATCAGGTTACGGCCTGCAAATGTCCCGATAGTAACTAAGGAACTCAATGAGGATCCCAAAAAGGATCCTGAAAAAAAGAAAAGCCTGAAAAGATCCCGAAGAGGACTCGAGAGAAGGTGATGGTAGAAATAACAATGGTGGGAGTAAGAGTAGTGCGAAAGAGGGTGGTGAGCTGAACAAAGAACTTGAACCAAAAATAAGGCCATAGGTTGGACTCAGTACAGGTGATAGTGATAAGAAACTAGACAAGATACCCTTTCAAGGATAAGGAAGAGCGACAGAGGACTTTATAGAGGTAGAAGGAAAGAAAGAAGAGCAATGGAGTCTGATGTTATGACCAAGAAAAACTAGTTAGGTTTAGAAACGACTAAGTGATTTTATGTATACATGTATATAGTGATTTTATGTATACATGTATATAGATAATGCGTAACAACTAAAATTTTGTATAAGCTATGTTATATATCTATCAGTAGGACTAAGAGTCTATTTTGTTTCTTGTTGATACTTAGATAAGTATATTTAGAATAAATAATTATGTGTAACAGACTGCTTTGCAAAATCTTATAACGTATTATCTTGAGTCTGATGCATAAATTTTCTTGTACACTTTCTAAAAGAAAATTTTGAAAATTAAAACTAACTATATCATTACTAAGAACGATTAGTTGGACAATATGTTATGACATTACTAATTTTGCAGAGCCGTCCCATGGCAACTCAAGATGACACACCTTACGAAAACCAACCCCAGAGACGTGGACGACCTCCTTGACAACAAGTTAAGTTACCTGACGTAAATGACATTCCTAGACCAACCTCGATTAATGAAGAACCTAGGGTACCCCAAAATGAACGACAAAACCCAGCTAATCCTAGCATTGATAGATCGGCAATAGAGCAAATGTTTATCATGTGACAACAATTTATGCAATACTGCCAACAACAACCATCGCTGGGAAACCCAAGAAACAACAGACACAATGTTATGGAAGACAAAGTGTTACCTAGGTTTCTCCAATTTAATCCCCCAAGGTTTCAAGGAGAACTTGATGATCGTAAAGCTAATCCTAGATTTAGGAAATTGAAAAAATCTGTTGGGTTTGAATTACCTCGATCCGTAGAAGGTAAGATATGCCATGTTCTCGTTGGAAGATGTAGCCTATCATTGGTGGAGAACACTGGAGTTAGAATGGAACCAAAATGGTACAGAGTGGACTCGGAGGAATTTTGAGGTAGAGTTTCTTAAGAAATTCATCCCTTAGGTTATAAAAAATGCCAGGGAACAATAATTTATAAATTTGATTCAGGGTGCTACAACAATATTAGAATATAGGATGGAGTTTAGCCGACTTATTCAATATGCCCTTTATATTCTGGCTGATGAGGAGATGAGAACAAGAAAACTTGTAGAAGGACTCAAGCCAAAACTTCGACGAGCTCTTGCTTCTTATGATTCCCAATATATGACCGTGCATTAGGAAAGGCTCTACAAGTTAAAGCTGAATTCCTAGAGCTCCAAAGAATGAAGGATAGATCAAAGAGAAAAAGTGTCTAGAAATCAAGGTTCAAAAGGCGGTAAGGTGGATTTTCCTATAAAGCAATAGAAAAAACTTGCTGGTAGAATTAATGAAATCAACTTTTGCCCAAGGAAAAGCTTTATATACACCTGCACAAGATAGTAACAATGGTTGTGACTTGGAAATCATCCAACACTGAAGCAGTATGTTGGAGAAAGCTGGGTAAATGTTTAGCTTGTAGTAGCTTGCAACATGTGATTAAGGATTGCCTTAATAATTGCAATACCACATTAACTTTGCCAAGAGATCCAAATAGATCACGGCCGGAGGTAAGAGGGAAGCTACAGGTTAGGGCTAGAGTCTATGCTCTTATAGGAAAAGACATACCAAATTCCACTGACGAAATGGGAGGTAAGGGTTTATAGCCAAAATTATAGCTGATCCTATTACGATAAATTCTCTCGTATCTACTAATTTCGCACAGTATTGAAACTTTAATCCAGCACTTATGCACCCCATACAAAGCTTGTAAGTGAATAGGTGAATGACTTGGTACTTACACAGAGATGTTTAGTAAACTTGGAAGGTAAGAAATATCTTGTTAACTTCGTCTAGTTACCAACCTGGAGTACTATCATATCCTACGTATAAACTAGCTGTATCAATATTATGCCTTAAAAGATTGCTTTACCAAAATGTCAAAGAAACTTCTTGGGAGGGAAAACTATAAGCATATCCCAAGTCTTTTAAAACATCAAGTGAGAATTTGGGAACCAAAATTTTTTAAGGAGAGGAGAGTGTAATACCACGAATTTCACATTTTAACCTTGACTTCAACCCACCACCTAGTTTGTTTTTAATTTTTGATTGCACCTGATTGCATGTGTTATAATTAGTTTTATAAACCAATTTAAATATTTGAATCAAGTTGAGCATAGTATTTAGGGTTAATTACATTTGATTATCCTTTGAGATTGTGAAATTACCGAGTACTACCTTCATGATTTGAAAATTACAAATTAGCCCCCGTAAGTTTATAAACTTACTAAATCATCCATTTCGTTAGATTTTTTGACAAAAAACTGATGACGTTCTCCAATTTTAGTATCTAAAATCACAACAGCTAAGTACTAGGGTATAATGGATAGTTAGTGCAATGGAAAAATGGGAGAATATCAATAGTTTTCGGCAAAAAAATCTAACGAAATGGATGATTTAGTAATTTTGCAAACTTATGGGGGTTAATTTGTAATTTTCAAACCATGAGGGTAGTGGTTGGTAGTTTCATAATCTTAGAGGGTAGTAAGATGTAATTAACCCTAGTATTTAATATATCTTGAAATTCGAAAGTTTTGAAAACCCAAATTTAATAACTAAAATTTTATGTTTACATTTCATAAGTTATATTTAAATTATTTAAGCTTGGTATTTGAAAATTTGAATGTTGTTTATTTTGATTTTTAAGCCTAATTTTTAATTTAGCTCATTCTACTTTTTGATTTGAGCTAATCACTCCCAGTTTAATAAAATTTGTTTAAAAGGTTCAAATTTATAATTATTACAACCTTTGAAATTTAACCATCAATTTTAAATAATCAAGGAACTTAGAAATCAATAATTCAATATCTTGGAATTTTGATTATGTTATGTTGATTCATTTAAATAATGTTTCATCTAATGGCATATTTCATTTCATAAATGGTCTAGAACACTAATCTAGTTCGAACATCAAATTTTGGAAAATAAGTCACCAACTTCAAACATTTAAGAATTACAATTTCTCAACCCAAGCACAATATATAAAACTATGAAATTCGATAAATCAAACTTTAAATAACTTGAATTCTTCATAAATATGTCATAGGAATATAATTATTTTTGCAATATAAAAACACGTCACTTGATTTCTAGAAATTTAACACATTGAATGCCATTAACCTTATGCACATGTGTTTGTAACACCTGCAGCTATATATATACAAGCATGAATATCTATATACATGCACTGCACTTTAACCACATTACTTGTCACCTCCCAAAACCAATTCCCTAGTCATAAACATAACACCTCAACCTTTAAAGGCCAAGAGTGTTGCCACCTTAACCGCTTAGTCACACCCAATTAAGGATATAAAAACCCACAAACTCCGTCTTTAGTTAGCACTATTCTTATACAAATGCATATACAGGTAGACTTATATGTTTTCTTCACTCTTTTCTTTGCAAACCCATCCATCACCATCAGTTGTAATCCTCCTCCATCAATTGAAATAGACATTGATTGAAGTTCTATTTGGTTACCAAGATAACAACTATCAACCTAGCTTATCCTTGGCTCTCTATAAGTTCACTTCCATTGTCTTCTTCAATTGCCTATAGCACCGTCGTTAGTTTCCCTTCATCAAAATGATTACGTTGATATAAAAAGTAGCTTGATTTTGAAGACTCTTGACCAGAGTAATTAAAGACATGGCTGTGATGGCAGAATTCAGTAAAAATCATGATAATAGGGTAATGATTCTTTAAATAGTGAATAGAGAAAAATGCAAGCTCTCTAATGAGACGCTTTGTGCCTTAGCGGGGCACACTAAGGTATAAATTCTAACCTTAAAAATCGATATAATTAATGAACTCTACAATTTGAATAAATCAATATCAGATTAAGTATTGTAAAAATGTTAAGCACGCATTGCATTATTGATAAAATTTATATTTATCACTAGGTGCATGTGTTATTGCCATATAGATAGTTTGGTTAATATCAAATTTTCTGTGGTTTTAGGGAGTGAGAAATTGGGCAAAGTCGAGCCATAGAAATTTCAAATAAAGAATTCAAGTGAGAGACTATGATTTATTTACCATATTTTCTTTCTTGTGCTTAACTAATATCTTTTGCCAAAAAATATTAGTTTTCTTATCCAAAAAAAAAAAAAAAATTCCAGAATGTATTGAATTTCTTGAGATCGACAAATGACCGTACTTCACTTCAAAGTAAATATCTTTTTTCCCTTCTTGGTATGGCCAAATATATATCTGTGTAGGGGGAAGATTTCTGGACGTAATCATGGCCATAATTGAATGATTGATTTGTTATAATATCATGAAATGAATTGTTTTGAATATCGTTGCTTCCTAAACCATGCTCTTGTCACCACCCTTGAGGATGCTCTTAGGAGATTTTGGGCTCGGGACCATTCGGCAAGATAATTGGGTAGTATTGGCCTAACTATGGCTAGTCTCCTAAATGTTATCCCAGTGGACTCGATCTCAAGGGCATCTAGAGGTAGGCGTACCTTGAGCTAAGTCGAGCACATTTCGGACGTGCCCTCTTGCTTGTTTCTGCTTGAATGGTCACTCAAGACGGATTGGAGAGATAAGGAGTTTATAATACATATTTGGGGAGTTATAAGGTTGGAGACCTTACCAAATGTTGATAATATTGAGCCTTACATGTTCTTTTCTTTATTCTGTTATCTGTATCCATTACATGATATTTGTTATCTTATTTATTGTAATCATCATGCGGCTAGATCATATTTTTTTCACTAAGACCTTTGGACTTATTTGTTTATCATGCGTAGGTTAGAACTCAATTCGAAATCTCTAGAGAAAGTCTTGCGTTCAGATAATATGTATAAATTAGTATCTTTGTGTAAATATATGCTAAAAAAATAACTAGATAGCATTAAGTTGTTAATTTTGAATAGTGTATCTGGCGTGTATGCTGTTTTTATTTAGTGTTGTAGAAGTTTGTAATAGTACCCATGTGTATGTTTTGTTTTGTACAAATGGCATTTAAATAACACTATGGTTAAATTTGGTTACATTATGGTATTCATCTTGAATTATTTTGGAATTTTAGATTATAATGCTTACTATGTAGCACTTTGATTTGTGCAAAGCTGGATAAACTAACTGTGAAGGTTTTGGAATAACATTGACAATGAGCTATCCTTGGGTAGGATGCTACTATTTGTACGAAGCTGGACACACTAACTATGAAGGTTTTTTTACCCTTATTGAGGTACTCGATATCACCTCCAATATTGGCAGAGTGAACCTTTATTGCCTCAAAATACCATGGAGTATTTCAACTTGAAACGCTCAAAAGCCTAGAATGTCATTGAGAAGGCGTTCAGTATTTTAAAGAGTTGATGTGCAATTCTTAATAGTTCTAGTTTTTACTCAATAAAACAACAAAACCGAATCACCCTCATGTGGTGCACTGTTACACAATTTTATCCGTACCTCAATGCCTTGCAGCTGTCTTGAAGAACTTGAGGATGATAACAATAATGATGATAATGAAGAGGAAGTTGATTTGGTTGAGTCCATCAAAAACTCAAGTGCATGGAATACTTGGAAGGATTATTTGGCTATTGATATGTACCATGAGTGAATGGGATGTTAATGAATTTGAAATTTTATTAGATTTTGATGATGTTGAATATAACCCTTTATTTTATGTAACTTGTACTTGAATTTCACATTCCAAAATGCGTTGTTTGTTTACATATGAGACTCATGTTGGTAATGTCAGCAACATACATGTTTTTTAACAATCACATTGTCACTTTATGTTATTTGTGGTCTTTCTTCAATTGGGTATCCGTTTACATGTAATCCATGTCTTACACTTTGTTCACGTTCGTTGGTCACCTGACTTAATGATTTATTAAATATGAATGAATTCGGCTGCACATCCCATACTACCGAGAAAAAGAAAAAGGTTGTCACCAGATAGAGGCTTCTTTGGTCCTACTAGGAAGAGCAGGCTCTAGTCGAGGCACTGAAATCGCTTCATGCACAAAGATGGAAGTGTGACAGGTCATTTAAGGAAGGATACATGATCCAACTTGAATCAATGGTAGCGAAAAAGCTTCCAACTGTGGAATCCTCGTAAAGCACACTAAGTCGAAGCTACAGGTTTGGAAGAAAGCATATTCTGTTATTGTTAGCATTATGGGATCTAGTCACAATGTTGGAGCAGCCATGGGTCAAACTACAAACATAATAGTTATTGAGATGGAAGATGTTTAGGACGAGTATATAAAGGCGTTATCTCCCAAGTTATATGTGTCAATTAATAGTTCACGATTTCTTGTATTTGATAGGTTTGTTGAGCCATGGTCAAACCAACCTGACAATGGTTGCTACTTCTGTAGGTTAATCCAAGTGCATTGAAAGTGAGAGAAAGACCACAACCTTGGTATAATAGTTGGGTCGAAATATTTGGTAATAATACGGCCTAAGGCACCAGTGCCATTGACATGGGAGATATGGTGCATAAGCTACTATATGGTTTCAAGTCCAAGGAAATGGACAACATTGCAAATAATGTGATTGGAACAATTGCCACAAGTCTGATGAATGGAGGCAATGAACTCTTTGATGATGAAGATTCTAACACGTCATCGACTATAGCCTCTCGATAACCTAAATCATTCGCTTCTAGCAAGCGTAAGAGATATGATGCATCATTGCTCAACCTCGAGTGTATAATGGGAGTGTGGATGGAAAATACTAGTCCACAATGAGAAGTTTTATCGAAAAGCTAATATAGCCACTGACCTCGCAATCAAGTGTGCATGATTTTAATTCCTCTGCTCTACAAGCTTTGTACAAACTGCTTAAAGACATACCAGGCCTATCTCTTGATGATATTTTTCTCGCTATGCGTCTGTTCGCAAATGGTAAAGCTGATATGGATGCTTTTTGAGGTATGGACAAGGAGGGCAAAGGCTGCCAAGTAAGTTTGCTGCTTATAGGTCATTGGGATGCATGACTTTTGTTAGTGTTCAACTGAATAATGTAGTATATAGTACGTGGATTACTTATGTCACTAGTAAAGTCGTGTTGTCATCTGTTTGCTTCTGTGGCGGACCTTTAATTATATAAAGACTAAGTGATATTTTGCATTTGAGATCGATGTTGCACATATGTGTGTAACTTGTGATGAATTTAATACTCCAATGGTTGATGAAATATAGCTGCTATGTTTGATGTAGAATGGTATCGTAAAGCGATTTTGCATTTTTTCCACAAATATATGCCATTAGTTTCATTTATAAGTTTGTTTTTGTGGCTTGACTTCATGACTTGTATCTATCCCAATTGCTCATTTTCTCGCTTCATCATGGAAAATAAGGACTCAAACACATTATGGTTTTTAATTTCTAGTACCTAAAATGAACATAAAGATTGTTCGTCATAAAGAGAGTGAGGCTATTTTTTTGGGTATTTAAATGCATTGCACATTTTATGGCCATATTCACTCCTATTTAGTGGTGTACATACATTAAGTATTATACGCAATAGAAAATTAAAAGGAGATTCATTTCTCTCATGGGAGGTCCAACAAAATTGAAAAAAAAAAAATACAATGCTTTCACGCCCAGTACATTAGTAAAGTAGTGTCATTTCTGTGTTGGCTGTAACTGCACCTAGAATTATGTGCATCTATGTCTAAAAAAATGAAAAATGTACCATGCCTCTATAGTAGGAGCAACCGTGCCCAGTCAGATGCGTGGATGTTCCCAATACATTAGTATATGAGCAGTGTTTCTGCCCTGGGCATGACTGTGCTTACAGTTATGTGCAGTCACGCCAACAAAAAGGGAAAATGTACCATGCTTCTATGTTAGGTAGGACTGTACCCAATAGTGTGTGCAAGCACGCCCAATACATTAACAAATGAGTTGTGTTTCTGCCCTAGGTGCAACTGTGCTTAGTTTTACGCAGTCGCACTAACAAAAATAAAAAATATACCACACCTCTGCATTGGGCACAACTACACCCAGTAGCGTACATGGATGCGCCCATTACAATAGTAAAGGAGCTGTGTTTCTGCTTTGGGAATGGCTGCGCCTAGAGTTATGCATAGTCACACCAACAAAAAAGAAAAATGTATTATACCTTTATACTGGGCATGACCACCCCCAGTAGCATGTCTTTGTATTGGGCATGATTGCACCTAGTAGTAGTGCGAACATGCCCAGTACATTAGTAAAGAAGTTGTTTCTACCCTGGGCATACTTTGCCTAAAGTTATGCGCAGTCATGCCAACATAAAGAAAAAAGTTATTATACCTCCATGCTGGTAGCGATCGCCCCTAGTAACATGCACAGATTCACCCATAGCAAAATACAGAACAAATTGAAATCACTTCTCTCTCATCCCTTTCTTCCCGTGACTCACCATCACTTTACACCACCACTCTCTTCACCATGTTGCCACTACTTCATCAAAATCCCTTCTATTTTTTAGATCTGTACTTTTGTCTTATATTGGTTACATTGTCTTCTTTTTTCCTTTAATTCTTGTTAAATTTTGAGGTTGTAACCCCATTTATGTTCACGATTTGTGAATTTTAGGTTAAATTTGGGAATTTGCCACTGCATTTGTGACATTTGCATGTGCTTACAAGTTGTGTCGCTTTATGGAGCAAACTTTTGAATCTTTGGCCGTATTACGTAAGATAAGATGAATTCGTTCACAAGTGTATGAACTATTGCCGTGGTTACCCTATCATGGATCTTCGTTTAATTGCTTTACTTGTCGGTTGTGTCTATATAAGTTAGCATGCGCCATATACTTTGATAAAAACATGTGTTCTATACATGAGTTGGGTTGTGCCTTGTTGAAATGTTGTCTACTTTACATGCTTTGGGTTGTGCCATATATGTGCTCAAATTGCTTGCCTATGTTATGGGCTGTGACCCAAAAATTTTCTTGGCCAATTTTATTGCTTGTGAATTCTTTTAGGCTGTGCCATATGTGCTGCGTATATATTTTTTATTTATTGCATTGCACTATTATTTTGATTCAAAAGGATAGATTAGGCATAAGGGTATCAAAAAGAAAGCAGTGAAGTGAAAATGTATTGAGCCAAAATTATGATAGATGCCACTTCATTAGCGAAGAAGTGGATGACTATCATAATAACATTATCTTAAAGAGAAGTTTAGTTCGAGAGAGAGAGAGAGGGATAACAGGTTATGATAAGATCATGGAAAGGAGACACTGGGAAGATTTTATGGCAAAACTAGAGGTTGGGAATGATAAAGTAGTTAGAGAATTTTACACCAACTTAAAATTTACCCATTATAACTATAATATAGTTGTTGTGCGAGGAAGGGATGTAGATTTTTTGGTTGATGAAACTAACTGACTATTTGGAACTCCTACCATAATCAATATAAATAAATTCAATGATATGCCGAGGAGCTCCTATCTTTAGAAGTCATTAGCAAAAGAATTTGCAAATCCCTACCCTAGTGGATCAATAAAAAATATGGTGAGTGCGTTAGCAACCCTTGGTCACATTTGACTAACGAGACCTAGGATTGGTTGAGATTTATTAATTCTTGATTATACCTATCTTCTCACTCCTCTAATGTCACTAAAGACTGGGCTATCACGCTTTATTGACTAATGTACCTTTAGATGTAGAGAGGTTTAAGCACAACACCATTAGGAAGAATGCACAGGGATGATGGTTGTTTGTGAGCTTATACTTTCCTAATTTAGTTACAACCCTTCGTGCTCGAGTGAATTTGACTAATTAGTCAGGTGATGAGCTCTTTAAGCCCGAGAGCACTTTGAATGAAGAGAATAGAGCCCTACCCCTGCTTTTTGCTCAAAGGTGATAGTGACACCCAAGGGCATTAGGAATGAAGGAGCACATAGGCTAACTTGAAGAAGAAATGCAGTAGCTTTGTCTCCAATAGCAATAATGGTGGATGCTATGAGCGGACCACATGCAAATCTCACCTAAGAGAGGTGCTTAATTTGCATCGGGTGCACTTATAAACCTTCCGATCTACTATAAGAGGATATGGATGATGATTGAATAAATTGGATCAAGCTTCTTGTTTTCATTTAAATACTTGCATTTAATGTGCATTACTATAATAAATTGCATACACTTGTATTTAACTGAATTTACATTATTCGGACTTTTCAAGACATCTCAACATTTTTGGAATCTTTGTATTTAATTGGCTGCTGATTAGATATGTAATTAATGGGTTGTGTTTACTGTATTAAGGTATCTCCAGATAAGGTATTTTAAGATAGAAACATTATGTATAATATTTTAAGATAGAAACATTATGTATAATAGCAAAAAACTAACATATTTATCATATAATACAAAAGGCTATTACACATATATATAAGAAATACATCGAAAAGAGAAAAAAGTACTTGTATTAGCCGAAGTAACAATGTGGTATGGGACACATTGTACACACAAAACCATCATACATAAACTAAAATAACTACAAACAAATTAACCAAAATACAAACATAGGTATAACAACACTTTTCTATAACATGACCATTGCGGAGATATAATTTTAATTGAAAAAAATGTACACATTACTTTTTGGGGGTGGTAGAATGAGGAACCATAAGAGTTTGCTTGCTCTTTGCTGGGTCTAACACTACATACCCTGAGGAATTCATTCTCTCCTTTCCGAATCCATAGAATATCATATTCTATACCAAGAAACATCCAATTTGGTGACAAATTAGTATGATAAATAGGGGTGCTTTGTACAAACTCCTAACTTTCAACTTTGGCAGCATCAACCAAGCTCCTCAGATTGTCCTAGAAAGATACAGACAAATCGAGATTGGTGTCATCATCAAGGGCTTGTGCTGGTAGACTAGTTTGCACATCCACATTTTTTAGACAGTGATCACTTTATCATCTGACATTTGGATGATGTCCTGCTCTGCAAACATATTGACTGGCTTAGGATCTCTAAATATAGTACCATATCATGTCAGCTAGACTCACCACACATCATATATGACTTTACAAGAGGATACTTCTTAGAAAGATGCACAAATGTGTTATAGCTATGATAGTTTATAGTTTAAATGATTTAAAAGAAGGAACATCACAGCAATTAAAATAGTACCATTGTAACATAATCCCAGATGAAAGGCTCAGCACAGACGATGTAGCTTTCCACATCATATGTTATGTGAGGAAGGGTTATGACAAAGCCAAAGATCGAGTGTCGCTACTAAAGCTACTCAAAAAATAAGCGTACATCTTTGGTGGTAAGCCTAGTGTCTAACCAAACATTGACCTAGGCAATGTAGGAAAGGATGGCTTGATATCAGAGTGACTGATGGTATCATGTAGAATTTGAACATATACAAACGGGGTATAATGCCATCATTTATTAGATTTGGCAAAGAATTTTGTATCATCATTAACATTGTTCAATCACATCCATCATCTGAATTCTGCCACACATTAGAGGAAGGGAAATGAAATTATGGAATAGATTGCATTTTATACCACAATAGAACAAAAATTTGATTCCTTCTAAGCATACTTCCAATCTACTCATTTGCACATAAGATTGGAAAGACAATGCATTGAAACCTTAACCGAGGGATTAGTAAAGATAATATATCTACTCATTTTATATAAATATGGAAATGATACATAGACATACACAATCATATTCAAGCACAATGGCGTTCAAGTAAACTTGCCAAGAACAAGGCCCATAACCAAGCCTACACATGTAACAATAACATGACACACGAATATAGCACAACTATCGAATATGTATAATGAATGACGGTTGAAGATTTGAAATGATTAGTCTACAAGACTTGGTGCAGGGTAAATTTTCGGAACTGAACTTGAACTCTTGGTGCATGGAGGAGTAAGTTGATTATAGGAATTAATAAAACTTGGTGTCTCAACAATACGCTAATAGGATGAGGTTAAGAAATCACATCTTTTGCTTGTGCTTGACGCCAATCAATACCTTAAAATTCATCCCACAATATGAAATGGCTTTTGTAGTTTCCTCCTTTGGGACACTTATAAAACCAACAAGTGGGATTCCATTTTGTGTGAGATTGTTTAAGGACCATTACACCATAACCACAAGAACATTGAGGAGATGGTTTGACGCTATACGTGAGCACAGGACAACTGAAGTACAGATGAATAAATTAACAAACAAGGGAAAGAAATTATAGAAAAAATATACATGAAAAATATATACTTGAGGAGAACATGGATAAATGCCTCATATCTACAAATTGGATGTTTACGGGCTATGTGGTTGCTATGTTTCATTGTAATGGCAAATGCTCCTACAATTTCAGATTTATAATGTTCTCATGCTCCACATATCTATTCGCACATCATAGGAAAGAAAATGCACTATGTAAGACTGTTGCCACATCAAAATTGAAAATGGACCATTGCTCATATAGTGCAAATGTTGTATATTGCTGTTTGATAGTCTCCATTACCACCAATGTTGGATAGGAAAATATTTACTGCCGGGGCATATGAGTAATTTTGCAAATTAGTAACACTAAATTCATAAATCAAATGGAAGATGTAAGACTGCTGTTTGTGGTAGTCACTCACCGAGTCTTTTGTATCATTCATGAGGTTAGTGAAATTCAAATACCCCAACCTTAAGCGAGCTACAGGTGTCGAATTTATCCACATTATGAATCAAATGCCACCTCATAAAACATCATTTTTATTTTTTAAGTATCATTTCAAAACTCTTCAATACAAAAGCAAACATTGCCTTGGTGGTTTAAATTTGAGTTAGTAAAAAAAATGTTATTTACTTTCACTACTACAAAAGTATATAATTAGAGGCAAATAATTGAAGGGATATTTCAATTTGCCTCCGTTAATTATTAAAGTGGCAATTTGACGTTAAGTGTCCTTAAATGGTATTATCATATATCTAGAGGCCTATTTATAAAGGCCAATTTTACAATAGTCTCTAAATAAAAGGAGAAGAGTTCGATTGCCCACTAGAGTCTTACTTATAGAGAGGCCCATTTCATAAAAGGAAGGAATAAAGATTGAATTGTTTTAGCTCATTTTTTATTTAATTAAAAAAGTGCAATGCTCTCACATAGTGTTAAACAAAGAAGAATGAAAAAATCATCCAAAAAGGGGAGGAACAATTGGAAAGTGAGGTTTCTCAATCCATGATTCTACATGAAATTTGTTTGACAAAATCAAAGGTAAGCAATGTTTATTTACATAGTACTGAATAATGAATCAAACTAATTGCAAATCCACTCTTCGCGTAAGCTCACTTTCAATTTTTTAGCTAAAATTTATAACATTCAACTTGTTCCCTGCAAGCTTCGGCAACGGTCTAATATCTCAAAATCAAAGGTGTCTTTGCTCTAATTTTTTGCTTCATTGACTTAAAAATTCATTTATAGTTTGCTTTATTTTGAGATTTATCCTTGAAAGTAATAATAGTATTGTGCTCGATTTTTTTCTTTTTTTTTTTTTTTTTGAGCATTGGAATAAAATTCAGCCTACGAACTCTTTATTTCACTGGTACAATAGACTAGTCAAATTCAAGTGGAAATTCAACGCTAGGAAGTGTAGATAGGAACTACGAACACTAATTATAATCAAAAGGGAAGCGAGCTGCTTAGCTCTTAAGAGTGGCATCTACATGCGGTAATCTTTCTATTTCTTAGTTGGCTATAAATGGATGGATTCTATCCTGCAAGATAATATAGAAATAAAAAAAAAAAAATTAATGTCATGCATTAAAATATATAAATTAATTGATATTAATTAGTACTTGTAGTTTTCTTTTGCTCAGTGGTACATTTCTGATATCATGAACTTAAATATGTATAAATAAAAAGCAAATAAGCAAATAGTGAATTAGTGTATAGCTTTCAAGACCTCTTGTTTTTCTTATACATTTTCTTATTATGTGGGATTGTGAATAATTCATAGGAGCTCAATATGTACTATTGCTACCTTTATTAATGGTATACAATATCAAATATGTAAGTATAATATTATATTTTATAATATCAATTAATATACATAAATATAATTAATATCGGTTCCTCCCATTCGAACTCGAGCTCCAACCTATAAATTTTTTCAAGCTGGCTTGCTGACACCCTATTAATTAGTACTTATAGATTTGTTTATCTAGTTTCTTAAATCCTATTAACAAGTGATTAGGCATATGTTAGAATTCAAATTCTCTTTATATTTCATTCTTTATATTATTTAGTCATAGTTTTTTAACGTTTCATATTGCTTTTTGTTTAAATTTTTAAGGTTGACCTAGACACTTGAATTTTGTAGTATAATAATTTTACACGATATGGGTCAGAGTTGGATTCTTAAGCCAGGGTACCTTTTCCTACTTTATGTCATTTTAATGCTATACATCTATATATGGTTTTAATCTTTGTAGCATTTAACATAAATCAATTAGAGACAGATCTGCATACAAGGAAGGTGTCTTGAAATTTTTAGATTATGCCTTCAGTAATGTTGGAAAAAGTCAAAAGATTTTATGTTCTTGCAAGCAATGTGCTAAGACTTATTGGAAAACACAGAATGAGGTCTATGAACATTTATTATGTGAGTGTTGCCTTAAAAGTTATACTCATTGGGCTCTAATTGGGAAATGACATCATCAACCTCATATTTTTGTCAGATAATATTCATACTTCTAATGTGGATGGATATGATGATATTTGTGACTTAGTTGAGACAATTTGTGGCATTTTGAGCTTTGAAAATGAAATTAGTGATGAATAAGTGGACTTTATGGAAGGCCCAAATGCAAAAATTAACACATTTTACAAGCTTCTTAATGACGCAAAAAAAGAAAATGTACCCTAGATGTAAAATGTCAGTAGGCTTTCTTTTATTGTGAAATTATTTCACATAAAATGTCTCGGGAAATAGAATAATAACTCTTTTACTATACTTCTCAAGCTATTGAAGCAATTTTTTCCACAGGGTGAAACATTACCTAGTACTTTCTATGAGACCACGAAATTCATCAAGGATTTAGCTCTCTACTACAACAAGATACATGCTTGTCCAAATGATTGTATGCTTTTCTGGAAAGATTCTACTAATGAATCCCTTGTAAGATATGTGGTGTATCTAGGAAGAAAAATGTAGAGAACCATCTTAGTGAATCTTTTGAAAGTGATAATGTTGATGAAAGGACCAGTCGAAAAGCTTCTGCCAAGGTTCTACGTCATGTTCTATTAAAATTAAGGTCACAAAGGTAATATATGGCATTAGAAACAGCTTTATGCATGAGATGGCATAATAAGGGTTGATCTAAAGATGGGAAAATTGTGACATCCTGTAGATTATCCTTCTTGGAAGGCTTTGGAATTAGAAATATCTGGTATTTGGTGATGATTCACGTAACATTAGGCTTGGAATTGCAACTAATGCAACTAATGGCTTCAACTCCTTTGGGACAAATACTACTGAAGATAGCAGTCAGCCTGTTCTTCTTGTAGCTTATAACTTGCCTCCGTCATTGTGGATGAAAAAATATTTTGTAATTATATCCTTACTCATTGAGGAACCTTCTACACTTGAAAATAACATTGATGTGTACCTTCAACCATTAATAGAGGAGTTAAAGGAGTTGTCAGATAATGGTATGCAAACTTTTGATGTTGCAAGCAATCAAACTTTTCAAGTGAGGGCTACAATATTGTGGACAATTAGTAATCTTTTGGTGCACGAAAATTTGCCTGGGTGGCAAGTCAAAGGGCAAATGGCATGCTTTATTGTAAAACGTGGATACGCTCATGTTGGTTGAAGCATAGTCGAGATTTTTTTGGCATGTTGAGATTTGCCAATGAATCACAAATATCGAAAAGATTCTACTCATTTGAATGGGACTAAAGAAAAAAGTTAACCACATCCTCTTTTGGAACGAAATATGTGGTATTAAAAATAAATTTGAAAAAGATGTCCATCCTAAAAATAAGCGAATTAGGCTTAATAATTCAGTAGGTACAAGTTCACATGGAGGGTGGAAAAAGATGAGTATCTTCTTTGAGTTGCCATACTAGAAACATCTTTTATCGCGGCATGATCTTGACTTGATGCACATTTAGAAGAATGTGTGTGATAACATTGTTGGCAATATAATGCAAATTGAAGGGAAATCAAAAGATAGTCTAAAAGCTAGACTTGATATGCAAGGAATAGGGATAGGGAAAAGACTTCATCCATTACAACATCAAAGTTGTAGGAAGCATATACCCCAATCATATTACACAATGTTGCTGTCACCAAAAAAAAAAAAAAAAGATATTTTGTGAAATCCTTAAAACAATAAAGCTTCCTGATAGATATGCATCAAATATATCATATTGTGTGAATATGACAGAACACAAACTTCAAAGCATGAAAAGCCATTATTGCCATGTATTGATTGATGCAACAATTATTGCCAAGAGCTCTTAGAAGAACATTGGCTAAGAATGTGAAAGCTATTTTGATTGATTTATGAAATGTTTTGAAGGACTTGTGTTCAAATGTTTTTGATGTACTTGATTTTGAACAAATTGTGTCTCGAACAATAATGACACTTAGTGAAGTTGAAAAAAACCTTCCCACCATCTTTCTTTGATGTTATGGTTCACTTGGTGGTTCGTTTGGTTGAGCAGGCAAGGATAGCTGGGCTACTATACTGTATATTGTCGTTGGATGTATGCAAGTAAAAGGTAAGAGTTAATTAAAATCTTTATATTTTATATTTTCGATTTCAAATAAATATGTTACTTAATTAAATTTAAATGGTTGTAAATACATATGTACTTGGGCAATTTAAAAAAATTATGTTTTCATAGAAGGATATCTAGCAGAAGAATGCTTGATTTGTTGCCCATTATTCTTACATCGTAATTTCAAATTAGACCAATTATATAAGGATCAAAAGGTGAATGAGAGCTCTGTAGGATATTAGAATTTTATTTTTCACAGACTGGTCAGAGTATTAGAAAGAAAGAGTTATTTGTTCTTGATCAAATAATGAGATTGCAAGCACATTGATATGTGCTATTTAACTCTTATATCATTTGGCTTTTCCTTATATTGATTGAATTTTAAGTTGAGTACACACATTAACATTTTACATCTTCTAATTTCAATAAAATTGATTTATAGGGAATATCATAGCATACTTAGGATTGAAAGGTCACGTGTGCAAAAGGTAGAAGTTGATCTAATTCACTAACAAACTTTTCATATATGGTTCAAGAATCAAGTAAGTATTAAAATTGAAATTTCTTATAATATACTTAATTCCAGTTAAATTGATGAGTCTTTTTAATGGTTAGAAAGAGAAGCTAGAGCAAACAAGCTGTGAGACTCCAAAAATTCCTCTAATTTAATTTTTAAACCCTAGTGTTTGATCAATAAACGTT
>JACFYI010000896.1:1228297-1292580 GCA_014898755.1 Handroanthus guayacan | reverse complement strand
AAAAAAAAAAAAAAAAAGTGGGTACCTTAATTTGGACTTAAGAGAAAATGTAATATATGAGCACTTGTTTTGATAACAAAGTATATACAATCCATTTATATCTATGTTGTATATTGTTGTACATTATTTTTTATGCAAAAATATTCTTCTACATAATTTTGGGGAAAAAAAAGGAGATCTTAGTATACTTAGGGAAGGGAAAAATCTCACTCTATTCTTTATCTCCTATTCGCATGCCCATACCGGTCTTTTATTATAAATGACTGTATTGCCCTAATTTATTAATACTACATTCTTTAATTTTTTATGGACAAAAGTACCATTTTTTCATTTCATTTTTTTTCCCCACATTTACAATACTTTTGACTTCTGAAATTTTTCAAAATAAAAAATTTTGTATCTTTTCCCATTTATTTGTTATTGATGTTTAAAATAATTAGGTAATAAGTATTTGTTTTATATTTTTTTAAACTTATAATACTTGCTAGTCAATCTAAGACATTTTAAAATTTTTCAAATGACATTTAAGGATCAAATTGAAATTTCAATAAATCAATGATGTTATATGCCAAGATTCCATGTCAAATTAATTGGTTGTGTTACTGTTGACATTTGTTTAAATTTTGGTTTGATAGTTCAACTAATTGTATTTTCTCAAATGTATAATACAAAATATAGTTATGAACTAATAATGAAACTATAACTCTAATTTTATTTATCATTAAGGTCTTTGAGTCATAAATAAAGTATTGTACATATAGTAAGTGTTGGAATAAAAAGAAGGATAGTTTTGTTCATGAAAATATTGAGAATTATAACACTAAAATAAATCAAGGCAATTAAGTCATTTGTAATTAAAAGAAAGAGGGGTATGAAGAGTAGAAGATAAGGAAGGGAGTGTAGAAATCAACACCCTACATTTATACATGAAATATACCAGCATCAATCCCCTTGATGCGTCTCATATGACGTTTCTGCAGTACTCTCATAATAATTATACACAGCCCACAGCGCATAAAATCAGTAACTACCACTTTATATCCTGTAATTATTTATATGTATTATATATTAATTATTTTTAATTATTGATGCAAGCACATGGACTTACGTTATATACTAGTATATATTAAATACCGTATTTAATTGGTCTTACATTTATCAACTATGATTGGAGCATATCTATTACTTAGTAGCTAGCAGTAATTTCATAATTTCATTGATGTCTAGACATTTACTTACTATACAAATATGTATTTTTGTTTTTCAGGAAAAAAAAAAAAATCATGACCAGTTCCCAACTTACTCTATCGTGTACTTATTTACCTACGACTAGGCATATTCCAAAATTTTCTTTTATCAATTATGGAAATATTAACAGACATTTTTATCCCTACATGTTTGTAAATTACACATCGATTATTTTTGTTTCCTTTTTTGGGGAGAGGAGGGGTAAACATGATCAAGCATACTTCATTGTTCTAATAGAATTAGGAGGCGGGGTAGGTAGAGAGAGAGAGAGAGAGAGAGAGCAAAGGCCAAACTTGTCATTTTGCCCCCTCAATGTTGAAACTCTAGCATACTAGCATTGCCTTAAAGGGTACAGATAGGGGTATATTTTGGTAAAATGACGTTCCTTGAAACCCACACAAAAAAATATGTCATTATAAATAAGGGAGAATGCACCAAAACTGTCTTGCATATTGGGCATAAATTGTACAAATAAATCTTAGCACAAAATTGAACTTTTAATTGCATGTAAGTTTGATGCATGGATGGGCCACACGAGGAAACATTGATAAATTCATGTTTCTTCAACCAAAGAAACAATCCCACTCAATTACAAATACATTTTTGGAATTTCAAACATTAGTACTATTTTTGTTATACTTTCCAAAAGGATTTAACTACGTGGTCCAGTTCCCCCTTGTGGGTCATTGAGGTAAGTGTCAGAGAAGTTAAATATATAATTAAAATTTTCTTCTAAAACTCACTCACTCTGTGGTTTGGTTGTTCGTACAACCGATTACTCATACACCCGAAAGTATCTAAGTTTGAAAAGATTGAGTTTAATTACATGTGAAAACACACCACACATTATCAAATAAATATGACGTAATGAATTGTGCGAGTCCCCTCCCAACCTTATAATCCTATTACTCACACAAATAAATTACACAGAAATAGAGCCTACACACAAAACTCACTATCATCCCACATTTAGCCCATGGAAGCGTCTTAAGTGAGTTGTGAGGTTACTCGGAGCACTTATGTAATACTCAAAAGTTGTAGTTGACATCTCCAACGACAAAAGGAGTTCACATACAATTATGATTGGGCCAAATACAACCAAATAAACCATTACAAGCAAACCAGAAATCTTGACTAGAGTCCTGCACACTAAACTCTGCTAGTAGTCCAACTCAAGCAAGGTCATCATCCAATCCATCTTGTAAGTAGAATCCTATTATAGAAAAAAGAAAAAAAAAAAAAAAAAAAAAAAAAAAAAAAAAAAAAAAACAAAAAAAAACCTCTTAAATGGTGTTGTGCTCATCATGTCTTAGTCTTGCACTTATCAAGCGGCTAACATAACCTCAGCACATGGCACAGGTGTACGTAGCAAGCCCGTCTATACACTTGGCGCCTAATGCCCTTCGTTTGACACTTGCTGTCCGTCGCCCATCGCTTGTTGCCTGATGGTCATTTCATGACATTACCACTATTTGCCTAGTTGTCTTATCCAATGGTGCCGATGCCATTGTGGATATCACCTCTCAGCTTGTCTATACTTCGGCACACTCCGCAAGTGCCTACTAATTTCTGTTGCCACTAACTTTCGTTGCCATAATTCTTCAGTCAACCTTAGTCCCACATGCCAAGAGCCTACAACCACCTTCATGTCATACCAAGTTAACACACATTAGCCACTAGCATGTAAACTTGTCGTGCCAAAATCACCCAACATCAAAAAGGGCTAACAAATCACTCACTATACAAGACTCAACGTCCTCATCAAAAGTTTGCTAGCTGCCACCAACTTGTTTCCTCAAATTAGCCCCTCCAAATTTTTAACACAACCTTCAAAATTGGGAAGGCAACTAGAAAAATTAACCGCACACTCCATTTTTATTTTGCCTTAATAATGCTTTGCCAAGCCCATATTTAATTACGATTAACTCACTTTCGATCAATGAATCCTTGATGCAACATGTGCATGTATCCTTTAGATACATCAATGTGAGAATTCATAGGATTTCGTAGATTACCTTCATGAATTCCAACAATCCAATTTTTGGCCCTAAACTAAGTTCCAATCCTCCAAGACTAGAATTCAGCTAAATACTATCTTGCTTAATGTGGTTTTCCCCAAAACGAGTCTAACTCTCTCAAGTTAGCTTTTTTTGGCAATAATTTTGGATGAGATTGTCAACCCGCATTGCTCGTACTTTTCACTCATCCTACTTGGTAACGGACTCCTTAATACATTAACGAGTGACCTTGACATTGCATGCAATCTGTCTAAGGTTCCCCCAAAATATATTCTTCCCGTAAGAATGCCTCATGTCTACGCCATATATCAAATCGTGATAATCATAACAACTTTAGCAGAATTTAAAAGTTAACTGGTACAGCTTTTCCAAAGCCATCAAGTAGAATAGTCTACCTACTCCTGCTCGTGCTAAAGATTGACCCACATGTTAAGTTAACCTATACTTGACTTGCTTCACCAACCCAACTCAATTCCAGCAAGAGCGTTTAGCTTAATCCCAGCACTTGAACCTACTTTTGGATCTTATCACTTGTAACGTGTCATCCGACACGTCGCATCATCATCTTTGTCTTCACTATTTAGTTCAGCCACTATTGCATTTTATTTCTCATACTTATAAAGGCAAAAATGTACAAGATACCCTTCTTTCCCACAAATAAAACAATATTTCTTTGGCTTGCTCACAGCCACTATTTTACTTAGGCCTATTACTTTGTTGGTTATTTCTACTCATTTCTTGACTTTCTTTCTGCTATTTTTTTATTATCTAACACAACATCCCTTATTAGCAACAACAATAGCTGTTTGCACGTCCTTCATGCTTTGCCAGCATAACTCGGCTTGCGCCCAAATCTATATACACATTATGAAATTGCACAACTCGTCCTCTTCGGACATATCCCTTTATCCAATAAAAGTGAACTAAAACTTCGGATATATTTCTGCAATATCCCCATATGCTTCAAATTCCTCAGGGACTCATTTACAACCCACAACGTATTGCAAAGAAGGTTTTTCAATTCTATGTTAAGTTCAATTCTACGTTAAGTGCCTTCCACAAATCGATCCCTATATGAGTGGCACTATTGTCTTTTGACAATTGGATATGTCACCAAATATGGAGTCTCTCGTGAAAAACATACCTGCTATGGAAATTTTCTTAGATTCATGCATCCTCACAGCCTGAAATTATGTTTCCATATTTCACAATAAGTTTGCCAATTCTTTGGCGCTCCTGTCACCACCAAAAAGAGTTTGAATCAGGAACTTTCATCTTGGTTGAAGAAAATTGTTCCTCAATTGTATTCCTAACCACCCTCTTCAAGACGTGAACTTTATCGTTCATCATCTCAAATTTCATGTCAGTGGTGTCCTTGATTACTTCCAGGTTTTTGCCGAGCAAATTCATCTTTTTCCTGTGGATTCTGACAATCCGTCAATCATCCTCCGCATTCGATTTACTACCTCTCTCAATAGACGAACTTGCTCACACAACGCTATCGTTTGCCCCTCCAATGGCTAACTAAGAAAGCTTCAATATGATGTATCATTGTCTCACAGTCAAGGCTACGGCTTAGTTGCCTGCATAAGTAACCAAGACTAAACATGCGCCCGAAAATGCCTTAGGTTGAAAAGATTAAGTTTAGTCATAAGTAAAAATGCACCACACAACATCAAGTAAATATGTCATAATGAATTAGGGGATCTAATCTTCTCACCTTGTAATCTTATTATTCGTATGAATAAATTATATTGGAATAGGGGCTACAAACGAAACTCATGCCTTATCCCACACTTAGCTAAGCATTTTTTGTAGTTGTGAGGTCACCTAGAGTATTTATATTAATACTCAAAAGTTATAGTTGATATCTCCAATTACAAAATGAGTCCATATATAATTATGATTGGGCTAGATACAAACAACTAAAGTATCATAAGCGAAGGAAAAGTCCTAACAAGAGTACTACTTATACTATATTCTACCAAGTAGTCCAACTCAAGCAAGGTCTTTATCCAATCCCTTTTATAAGTGGAATCCCATTGTGGAACTAACCCTTACATAGTGGAGAAAATCATTACATAATGATGCATTCATCTTATCTTAATCCTGCACATGTCATCACGCCAACATAATCTCAATATATAGCGTGGGTGCACAATAGGTATCCTTGCACGCTCAAGGCCTAATACTTGTTGCCCATCTATCAATGCCTATCATTGGGCACCCCATAATCATTTTTTGACGTTAGTATTATTGACCCACATATCTTATCTGATAGAATTGATGCCATTGTACATATCGCTCGTCAACTTGCTTATATGCCGGCACACTTTGCAAGTGCCCATAAGCTTCTCGCTACCCCAATCCATTAACCAACCTTTGTCTATCATGCAAATAACTTGTGACCCATTTATGTGTCGCACCAAGCCGGACACACATTACCATTAACATGTAAACCCGTCATGCCAAGGTCACCTGGCAATAAAAGGGGCTAATATAAGGCACAAGCTCGTCTTATAAGCAAAAATTATCTACAGTTTTAGTATTGATTGCTGTTACAACGGGCTAAATAGTTAGTAAATTTTTTGCCTTTTTGACTCGTTTGTATGACCTAATTGCCCATACAACTAGGCATCCTATCCTTGTAACTCAAAAGTGCCTAAATTTAAGAAAATTAAGTTAATGCATGAACAAAACACACCAATAATGTGAAGTAAATATAAGGCATAATGAATTATAGGAGCCGACCTCACAACCTTGTAATCTTATTGACATGCTCAATAAATTACACAAGAATGGGACTTGCATACAAAATTTATGATTTCTTCCCCCACTTATGGAAGCATTCAATGAGTTTTGGTATTACCTAGATTGTATATTTATATTAATATATAAAGATTTAGTGAATAACCCCATCCACAAAAAAGAATCCATATACAATTATGATTGGACCATATTACAACCAACTAAAGCATTACAAGAAAAGAATTTATCCTAGCTGGAGTTCTGCTTGCACTAGAATTATTGTTTCTACTAAGTAGAATCCAACTCGAGCAACGGTTTCTTTCTTACCCATCTTGTAAGTAGAATCCCACTATAAAACAACCTTTTTGTAATAATTTGTCTTGCACACATCGACCTAAAGTTGCCTACATGTGTCAAGTATCGAGCATCACCTAAGACATTTGGCCTAAGTGTGGTTTGCATTGCTACACTACAAGGGCAACACTATCCATATCCAATGCTCACTTACATGATGTCGTGCTCATCATGGCCAACAAAATCTCAACACAGGCACCCCCATTTCCTTGCCTGATGTGGCGCTCATCACCTGACATAATGCCCATAGCTCTATATGCCTGTCACCTAACATAATGCCCACAACTCTATGTGCCTATCACCTAATAAAATACCTGTAGCATTACACGCCCATTGCCCGAAATGATGCATACTGTCAGTACCTGTCAATCATTACCTAATTTTGCCACTGCTTGCCCATATGCCTTATTCAACGGTTCTGATGCTATTGCGCTCATCGCCCATTAGCTTGCCTACACATTTGCATACTCTGCAAGTGTACACAAACTTTGTTGCCATAATCTTTTAGTCAACCTTGGTTCAATATGCTAATAATTCATAACTCGACATTTGTCTCATACTAGGATGACACATGTCTACCATTGATAAGTAAATCTATCTTGCCAGCATACCTAACGTCAAAAGGGGCTACAAACTTTTTGTTCCCATAACTGGACATCTTAGTTGGAGGTTTGTCAGCTGCCACATACTTGTCTCTAGACAAGTCCCTACAAGTTATTAACAAAGCTGCAAAAATATTGAGGCAACATGAAAAATTAATTATGTATGCAATTTTTCTCTTTCCTTAACGATGTTGCACCAAGCTTGCGTCTAGATTTATGGCTGCCATACTTTCGTGAATCAATCAATATTGATCGAGCATCTGCATGGATCCACCAAATGCATCAATTTAAGAATTCACAAGATTTCGTAGGTTACTTTAATAAGTTATAGCAATCCAACTTTTCTCCCAAACTAAGCTCCAATCCTTCTAAGACTAAAATTTGGCCAAACACTATTACTTTTAGCTTGGTTTCTATTCCAACCCTAAATCAATCTAACTCCCATGAGTTGAAAGTTTTCTCGCAATAATTTTGATGAGACAACCCACTTGTATTGCCCGTTTTTTCCACTCGTTCTACTTGGTAACGAACTCCTCAATGGAGCAAAGAGCTACCTTTATGCTATATCTCCTTACAAAAATCAACCCACAATCTACCTAAGGTTTCTCAAAACTACATTCTTTCTACAAAAAATGTTGTGCATTAGTTCTGTCATCTCATTAGTCATTTTAACTTGTTTCTGAAATTTTCTTTTTTTCATTTTTTCCTTGTCTAACCCAACATTTTTTTTGTCTGAGATTAGTTTGATTTAGGCCCCCTGAGAAATTATAATTGACCAAACGATCTGCAGTGAAAAAAAAAGAAAAAAACTATTTACAGTTCCTTTACACCTTGCCTATGCAACTTAACTTGCATCTAAGGTTATAAACTAACCATGTAATTTAATAACTTGTTCTCCTCAAATATATCATTCACATCCAACATAAAGAACTGAAACTTTGGATATATTCCCACAATATCCTTGTATGCCTCAAATTTCTTGGGGACTCCCTTGCAACTAATGACATATTGTAAGGAAGAAAGTAATTCTTAATTCCATCTTACGTTCTCCCACAAATCAATCCTCACACAATCAGGCACTATTGTCTTCCAATGATCAGGTACATTGCCATAGTTGGCATCTTACGTTAGAAATATACTTGCTACGAAAATCCAAATCCAAATACCATAAAAAGTTCTCTATTTCTTTGGTGTTTCACTTACTGCTAATGGATTTCAGATCTAGGACCCTTACCTTAGTTGAAGAACATTGGTCTTAGACTAACTTCTAACCATCATCTTCAAGACGAGTATGTCATCATTCATCACTTCAAATTTCGTGTCAATAGTGTCGTAAGAACTTTCAAGTCCTTTCTTGATGAATTCATCTTTGCACTCATTCTACTGGTTCCCTCAATAGATAAACCTGCTCGCACAACACCAATATTTTCCCCTTCGATGCCTGACCAAGGAAGTTTTTAGTCAATGTGTCCTTTATTTCAAAATCCAATGTACAACTTAAATTCTGAGCTACCATGCTTCATAATTCCATCAAGTTTTGTTTTGGTAGGAACGAGTTCCAGTACACATACAGTCTGATAAGACTTTGAAATCTATTTTTGCTGGTAGTAATTTTGCTAATCCCCAATGATATGGCTTTAATATACTATCACAGAAGGCTAAACACATAATAAAATTTTTGCCATATTTTGGACAGTCAAATAGCCTGGTTTCTGGCACAATCATTCAGCTTACCCTCGTGCACCCGAAAGCACTTAAGTTTTAATAAGATTAAGTTAAGGTACAAGCAAAATACACCAATAATATCATGTAAATATATAGCACAATGAATTTCAGGAGTTCAACTCCCAACCTTGTAATCTTATTGCCATGTTTAATAAATTACATAGATATGAGACCTGCACACAAAATTCACGTTTGTTACCATACTTGTCTTGTAGAAGCACTCAATGAGTTTCGAGGTCAATTGGGCCATGTATTTATACTAATACACAAAAGTTGTAGTTGACATTTCCAACTACAACAAAAGTCTATATACAGTTATGATTTGGTCAAATTACAACTAACTTAAGCATTAAAAGCAAAGGATAAGTCCTAGCTAGAGTCCGACTTGCACTAGAATTATAATTTCTGCCAAGTAAAGTTTAACTCAAGTAAGACCTTATCTTTAACCCATCAGCAACATACTGCAAAGCAAACTATTTGCAACAATTTGTTTTGCGCACACCATCTTAAATTTACCTACTTGTATTGAGTACTTAGCATTACTTAATAATGTCTGGCCCAAGTGCAACACTAGGTCACAATCAATGCTTACTTATAAGGTACCATGCTCATCATACCATAGTTCTGCACTTGTCACTTGGCTAATAACATCTCAGCACAGGCGCCTGAGCATAGCAAGCCTACTTGTACATCTTCAACCAACAAGCACTCAGCACCCAACATGATGCCCACAACTCTGCACACCCATTACCCAATACGATGTTGAATAGTATTGTTTTCATCTCACTCAAGATGATGCTCACTATCTCTATGCGACGATCATTACCCAACATTGTAATTGCTCACCCATTTTTCTTACTTTATGGTATCGATACCATTAAGCATATTGCTTATTAGTTTGCCTACATGTCGGCATATTTTGAAGTACACACAACTCGATATTGTGTAGTACTAAGCCAATACACGTCAACCACTAACATTGAAGCTCGTTGTGCTAGCACACCCTACATCAAAAGGGGCTAGCAATTGCCCGCTCTTATTTTCTAGTGGGTAAAAAATAAATACACAAATGGGTAATAGGTGTATTTAAGTCAATGTACTTTAGCTTGAGTTGACCAACAAATCTCTTCATAATTAAATTAAGAGGTCTTGGGTCAAGTACCTATTATACTTGATTTGGTCGGTTGATGAGTCTAACTTAAAATCAAACACAACGTTAGAATTGTTATAAATCATAACATAAATTTTATTTAATACAAATCTTAAAATCCTTCTGAAATTATACAGACAACAAAAAGCATAATTTTTATCATCATGACACTATGATTTAGGTATTATACAATAATGCTACCATGAAATGCTATATCCAACTTTCGTGGTAGGATTAGGATCATGTCATTTGTATATCACATAATAGTTCACATGATAAGTTATACGTTGGTCCATAGATGGGTCATGCTTGTTAGAAGATTAGTAAATAGCCCTCTAGATATTATAATATGATGGTTAAAAACAAATATTAAAGAATTCGTACTGATAATTTATTTAAGGTTTGTTACACATATACATCTTCGTAATTATGGATTCTAATAATTTTGAAATAGTGAAACTATCAATTTCTCTCCTCTTCTTAAAACAAATACCAATATCTTCCTTAAAAAATGCAATGTTTACCATACTATCCCTGCTATTAAAGTTTTAGAGGGAAAATGCTAACATTAGCTAAAAATTTAGGTAAAGTTCCTACTTTTTCAAAAACTCATAACTACCTATAATTCCATGACTAGAAAATACCCTTCGTAAGATTTCATGACTTGGAGGAAGTATAAACATAAGGTATATATAGTTAAAGGGTAAAATGAATTAAAACACTAATAATGTTACTTTTTCATGAGATTTTTGAGTATCCTTTATATATGAGATGGATTAACAACCAATTAGTAGATTTGTCATATGAAAGAGACCTGCTCATGTATTTTTACAACACTGACTATTACTTTTGGCATGGTTTCTCCATTCGTTAAGAAATATAATAATAGCCATTTTTACATCTTCATAAAAAGTAAAATATAACCCCTAACCTTTTGGGTGTTTTGCACTTTGCCCTTCATCTTTTGCAAATGAGTGTTAAACACTTATTCTCTACAAAATGTGCTACTCTCTCCCTTGAGCTAATTTTTGGTGGAATATCTATTAAATATCCTATTCTATTGGAGTGTTACAGGGCTTTTCAATCAATTTACCTAATATTGCAATTGACCTCAAAGATCAGGAGTTTACTAAAAAAATTAACTACTTTCAATTCAAAGATGTTTTTTCCAGAAAAGACAAGTTATTAAAATTACTAAAAAGTAAATTTGACCCAAAAAGGAATGTTACCATCCCTCTTCAATAGTACACCGAAAATTTCATCTTGCTGCTCAATCATATAGTGTACACACAAGCATCTAGACACACAAAATACATATGGAAGTACAAAAGTTTTACCCAAGTTCTTGCATTTGCATGATTTGTGAGCATAATCTTGGGCAATTTGGTATTGCAGTTACTTTAGTTTAAATACTTTTTTTTTTCTTGTTTTATGTTTGAAGGGCTTGAAGGATTCTTATTTTTAATGTTTCTTTGTTGCTCTCGTTTGTTTTATTCATTCATAGGATTTTTAGGACTGCATTAAATTTTGATTTTTCTCTCCTAATGTTGGGTTTGCATTAGTTGTTTTGGTGGCTTTGGTCATTACTTTTAAGTTTTTTTTTTTTTTTTTTGTTTCATTATAAACAGTAAATTTTATTAATGACTTAGGTTTCTTCTTGCATAAAATACACAAAGTATCAGTCGGTAACACACCAAATTTAACATCAAAAGATAATGAATTGATAGCCAAACTATGAGCTGCATCATTGAGCAATCGATCCACATGAATGAAGCAACTGATGTTAACATAGGATAATAGTTTATGGGTGTAAGGGAAGAGGTTTCTAGCTGGTGAAAGGTTATCGATGAGCCATTGCTGCTGTAAAGCTGTTATCACTGTTAAACTGTCACCTTCCAATAGGTATGAGACCATTACTCTTCGAAGGCAAAATCACTTGCGCATTTAGCTACCATAGCTTCTGTACCTATTGGCTCCAAGATAAAATCAAATAGGACGGGTTTTCATTTCACACCATTACTCTCAAATTCCGTTGTAGTAATACATATACCTATTTTCCATTGTTCCATGAAAATTGCCCCATGGAAGGTTACCTTTATAAATCCCGATTAAGAAAGAATCCATATCTCAATAGTGGGGCCAGTGTTGGAGCAAATAGAGTCAGTGTGTAAGCTTTGGAAATCTTCAAGAAGTTTCATAGTGTAGATCATTGCTTTCTAGGGTTCCTAATATTATCTACCGAACACTGCTCTATCGTGTGAAACCACAGCACCCAACACCCCACTAAGAAGAATTCAAAAGTGCTTCTATCGAGACTACCATAGACTGAAAAAACCAATCCTCAGTTATAGGGCCAAAAAATTGAAGAGCTTCAATGGGAATATTAGAAAGTGCCCAAAAAATGCAAGTACGGTGACAATACTAAAGCATGTCGTCAATAGTTTCATCCTCATTATCACACAATGCACATGTTTCCCTAATCACACAATGCCTTCGAATCAGATTATCTCTAGTTGGTTGCGAATTTTAATAGCTCTCCTTGCAAAAAACTTAATATTTGGAGGTAGTTTGCAACTCCAAATGAAGAGAACATCCCTACATTCCGAAACACTATTTGTTTTGCTTCTTGATTCAGCTTCCCTTTGTTTCATATCAATTGCTAAGTAGTATATAATTTTAATCGAAAAGGATCCATTAGAAGTATAATGCCAGGTTAGTCGATCTTTATTCTCACAACTGCTAAGTGGAATATAGCAAATAACTCCAATATCCTCAGGTGTAAAAAAGAAAAAAAGAAAAAGAAAAAGAAGAAAAAAATGTTTTCTTCAACTAGTTGTCCATTCTATGTACCTAATGCCTGGTTGATGAGGGACTTACCTTTGTCGAAGAGTCCAAAATTCGTATGAGAGAGCACACTTTGAATAAAGACGACCGAGGGATCCACGTATCACCCTAAATACGAACTTTCTTATCAGTACCAATTTACCATCTCAAGCTAATTTTTAAAACTGAGATTGCTTCCCATATACTTCTCCATGTGTATGATATGTTGTGGCCCTTATTTGCGTCAAGTAAGCTTCAATATGGGAAATATTTAGGCTAGAATAGTCCATAACCAAACCACCTAGAAAACACATGATGCCCCACATTTGTTTGGCAAGCATAGCTAGGTTGAATGCTCGGAGGCCTTGAAAACCCAACCTACCATATTTTTTATTATAATTATGATCCTTCCAAGAAACCCAATGAATCTTCCTATTTTCTTTATTATTCTACCAGAAGTTAGCCATAGCTGACTCCACCTCCGTAACAAGACCTTCATGAAGCTTGAAACAACTCATGGCAAACGTTGGTATAGCTTGGAGGACTAACTAAATTAGAATCACCTTACCCGCTTGAGACAACATCTTCTCCCTCCAACCACTAATTCATTTCCACACTACTTCTCGAATATACTAGAAACTTCCTTGCTTAGACTACCCCACAACTGACAGAAATCCCAAATTTCAATCAAAGTTGTTATAAACCCTCATTTCCAAGATCTCGTGAATTTGATTCCTCAAGTCATCGGACGCGTTCTTATTGAGAACCAAAGTGGGCTGTTGCACATGTAACTCCTGTCCAGAAGCTAATGAATACTGATGTAGTAGTCTTCGAAGACATTCAACAGCTTCTGGGGTCACTTGATAGTAAAATAAAAAGTTCCTTGAGAAAAATATATGGGTTATCTTAGGTGCTCTATGACAGATGGTAATGCCCTGGATGCCTTCCTCCCGTTCCTTGTGATGAATCACGTTTTCAAAGCCTCTTCACAGAAAAGAAATAAGAAAGGTGATCTCTTTGGATAGAAAAACCACGTTGTTCTTCATGGATAAGCACATAATAAGCAACAGTCCAAACATATATCATAATTCGATTGACAAAACTCTTGGCAAAACCTAATCTAAGTAAAACTCTTCAAAGAAATTCCCATTCGACTTTATCATACAACCATGTGACTATGTTTACCATTCATATTTCTACTAAGAAAATGGTTTATTTCTAAAGCAAATAAGATGTTATCAGTGATGAGGCAAGAATGGATAAAGGCGGAATGATTCACAGAAATGACACAGTTCATGAGAGGTTTAAGTCTATTTGCTAAGGTTTTGGTTGCAATTTTTATATGACACATTACTCAAATTGATGGACCTAAATTGGTGCATAAACTCTGGGTTGGCACACCTAGAAACAAGAATAATATGGGAATAATTAAGCTTAGAATTGAAATTACCATGATTAAGGAAGTTAAGAATAAATGAAATAACATCATGGCCAACAATATTCCAAAATTTCTGATAAAATAAGGTAGGTATACCATCAGGGCTGAGGGATCTCAGTGGATTCATTTGTAAGAGAGAGCGTTTTATCTCGTTGGTCGTGAAAGCTTGCAATAGCATAAAGTTCATCTTGACATCTACTTTCTCCTATACTAAATTAATAACGAAATCAATCTCATCCCCTAATGGGTTCCATGAGGCGAAAATAGTATTGAGATAGTCAAGCACCACTAGTCCCCACTAGAGTTTCTAAGTCCTTTAATTGTATTATTTTTTTTACATTGAGAGACTTTTGAGTGGAAAAAAGGTGTTTCCAGTGGGCTTGCACTCTTTGCCTCCATTCTTATTGTCTTCAAGCTCCAAAATACAATCTAACTCCTTATTTAATTCTCTCAACTCTGATCTTGATTCACTGGTAACCGAACCATATTTACACTCCTTAATTTTCTTATTAAGTTAATCGATTTCCTACTGAATTCCTCCAAAGCACTCCTTGATCCATTTAAATAACCCAATACGGCAATTCTTGACACCAACCCAAAGATTTCTTCTATTATTCAACTTTAGTGTTTAGGACCAAAAACTTTCAATGACCTTATTGCAGTCTTCATGTTTTAACTATAATACTCCAAACTTGAATCTCTGTTTCTTAAGGCCGTTGAAAATAGGTTTCATGAGATCAAATTCACAAGGAAAGGTAAATGGTTTGAGTTTCGGCAAGAAATATGATAAACTGAATGAAACTTATACATTGCCCACCAATTCATTGAAGCACAAGCTCTATCAAGCCTTGCTCAATGATTTGCAACTCTTCACAATAGTTATACCAGGTGTAAGAAAATCCCTAGAATCCCACGTCATGTTAGCCAGAATCAATGAAAGCATATCTGAAATTTTGCATTTGCCAATTAGGAATTGAACTATTGCCCCTTTTCTCAATGCTTTCTAGAATTTCATTAAAATCACCTAAGCAAAGCTAAGGCAGATGAGACTGACTCCTCAATCATCAAAGAAGACCCTATGTTTCTCTCTATTTAGCCGCATCTAGAGCTCCGGATAAACAAACCAATCATATAGCATCATTTGAGTAATCCTCATGAACCACTACATCAATATGGAAATGGGAGAAACTGATCAAATTGACAGCTACACTCTTCTTCCATACCAACGCAAGACCATCAGATTTTCTCACCACAAGCACATCAAAACCAAAAGAGCCAAACTTCTATTTAAACTTTTCAAACTTTTTAGAATACATTTGCATTTTTGACAAAAAAACATGTTTGGGTATGAAATTTTTGGACAAAAACTCCAAACTCTCGGACCATCCAAGAATTTCCCAATTCTTGGCGTTTCTACCCTAAGTAGATCATTAGCTTCGACGGGACTACTCCGTAGTCTCCATTGTTCTGGAAAACTCACCATAAACATTAGGAATTGGAAGATGTTAAAGAGTTAATATCAAATATTCATATTGTGACTTATTCCACTTTGTCCCAAGGGAAAAATCAATTTTATCACTTACCACTTATAATTTGTGTAATGTAATCGTGTCCGCTTAAACCACTCCCAAAGTCAACTTTCTAGTCACTTGCTCATCGAAATCTAACCACATGTGTTGCATGTGCACTTTTATCCTTTTTCTAATTGCACTTCGCCCTTAAAATTTTGAATAAGAGCATTTTACCAACTAAAATTTTTGTAATTAAGTTGTGCCACCAATATCAAAAGAAGTAGTTCATATCACTTTGTGATCAACTTTTCGAGTGTTTTTATCTAAAATAGGTCACGAGCAATGAATGATCGGTCTATAAAGGGCTGAAATTAATGTCATTTATCTTCAATCTTGCTATCCCAAATCGATTTCCCACTACATTGGCTAATCTTTCCTATCAATGCCTTCCTATGCGTGAAATCAATCAAAAAATCTAAATAACATGAAGCATTAATGACAAATTCGGCCATCATTGCCATAGAACCAATATGACACTGCTTGCACCCCTCTTGAATCTCATTAGCAATAAAATTTTCTCCATCTTCATTTTCTGGCGACTGCAATGCCTTAGGAGATTTATTCCCCCTGGCCTCATTAGTGTCGAGGAACTCTTGTGTCTTTCCACTCTTTTATTTCAAAATCGTCTTTATTAATTTTATTTATCTAGCTTTATTTTCAGCTCATTCAAGCATCTGTCTAGCCTACGATTTAGTAAAATTTACGTATTTCACAACAGATGGTCTAGACATTAAAAGTAGATGAAAAATTATGGCTGTACTTGATCAACAATGACCAACTGTGGATGTTTCAAGAGAGAAAAGAAGAGAAAGTAGGCAAAAGCACATTTGATATTCTAAGGTTGGCAGGATTGGACTAGAAGTTGACATTATAACCCTTTATAAATGGGATCTAACCTATTTTCAGTAAGAAAACACTCAGAAAGTTGACTATGAAGCAATGTGAACTGCTTATTCATGTGTAAGATGGCACGACTTAATTACAAAAGTTATAGGAGATAAAGTGCTCTTTTCGGAATTTTCTAGGGGGGCAACGTGCAAAATATATATATATATATATAAATGCATGTGATCAAGTTCCCGCAAAAAAGTAACTAGAAAGTTGATTGTGGGGAGAGTGCTACACTTGATCTGATTTTAGGAGGCACAATTACATTTCACAAATTACAGGGGGTAAGGTGCTAAAATCAATATTTCCAGGGATTAAGTGCAAAGAGTATATTAGATTATTTGCTAGATTCTATGATGTAAGTATGATTTAAGTTAATATGCACCTAATTGCACAATATGGTAAAAAAATGCTATTTTTGAGTAGTAAATTCTTCTTTTGAACTTGGGTAGAAATATTTTACTTCTATATATATGTGTGTGTGTTAATGTGTGTTTATATGTGTGTATGCTATATTATTGAGTAGCAAAATAAAATTTTTGGCCTAGCATTGAAAAGGAACTGGACCATTTCTTCTTGGGTCAAATTTACTTTTTAACAATCTCCAAAACTTGTCTTTTGATTTTTGAAAGAAACATTTTTCAATGAAAAGTAGTTAAATTTTTGAGTAAATTGCGTTTTGTCCCCACCCTTTGGATCAACTAGAAGATCGGGTAAATTAACAGAAGTGCCCCTTAACGCTTCAATGAAACAGAATATTCAAGCAATATTCTAATGGAAATTGGCTCCAGGTGGCAAGCCCCATGTTTTGCATAAATTGAGGTGCTTAAAGCTTGTTCCCAAAAGTTGGGGGCAAAGTGCAAAACATCTTAAAGGTTAGTGATTGTTTGCATTTTACTCTACAAAGTATTGCTCAAGTACTTCTTCTAGTGTCTTGGGGTTGTAATTCAGAAATTGATTTTGTCTTTGATAGCACTATGAAAATATAATTCTGAGTAAACTTGAAGATTTTTCTAATGTACCCATCACCTTAAATTAGACTAGTGTGGAAGTTATTGTTAGCAAATATAATTATACCAACTTGTAGCATTGTTTGCAAATCAATATACTTATCCTAGTGTTACTAACAATGTGGTCTTATTTTTGCTTAAAATTCTAATATTGGAATTTTTGAAATTTGGTCTTTTTGAGACATTTGAAGATGGACAAACTCCGTTTCAAAGTTAATTCTTATCTTCTACTCAATTATCGACTCAACTGTGGAAAGCGGAAGATTCTAAAGAGCCGGGGACTTATTGGAATTTGACTTTTGATCAAGTTAGAATTTATGTAACATAAATACAATTAATCTTTTTTTTGGTTTTGTCATCTAGTTTTTAAGTCAAATGTTCATAGCTTAGATCAGAGATCCTAAAAGAGTTCCTTTGATTCTTGGTTATGTTCTATGTATTCTTATTTTTATGTCAAGGAACATGAACTAATTTTGTTTTTCTAGAATTATGAACGAATTTTTCCAAATGAATTAATTCAAAATTATTATTTTCTATTGATTTCATGTTTGCTAAATGATTATTTCTTCTATCATAGTACTTTTCTTAACTTAATTACCTAAGCACTAATTTAAGTTAATCGTCAAAATTCTAAAGAAGCCCGGAAGGGATATCTAGGACTGGTCCTCAATACGAATAGCTTAAGTTCAATTTATTTATATGAGATGAATAACTTAGTTTGCATGTAAGATGGGACTATACTTGCATTGGTAGCCAACTAAGTTTATGAAGCATGGAATTTATTTGGAAGATTGTTAAGAAATTGTCCAACCATAGAATAACCAGGTACATTCAAGTATATAAATTTTATTATGGTTTAACTAGACATTCTCAAGAGACTTTAGATCAATTGAGATGAGGGTCATTTTTGTTGGAGACAACAAAGGAGTTGCGCAGTCAACTAGATTAACTTGCAACCAACTTCACGTTAAAAAGAAACGAGGGAGACAAGAAAGCGGTTGGTGTTCTTGAGATAGACCAAATCACTACTACGCAATTGAAGATGAATTTAATTGTGAAAAAGCTTAGCGAAATTGGAACAGGTAAAGTCCAATGAGTACCAGTGGTATGCGAGAAATGAGAAAACTACCCTTTTGACCATTGTCCATACAGTGTTGAATTTGTTTAGTTTGTAAGTAATGTTAAAAATGAAAGTAAGCCTTATTTTAACACTTGCAATCCTGGGTATAGACAATACCAAATTTTTTCTTGAAAAAATAATCAAAAGTAGGTATCACCATCCAATTATCAGCAAGGTTTTCGACAAGCTTCACCACAATCTATTGAAGAAAACAAGCCATTCATAGAGGTGATGTTCATGCAATATATGGCAATGAATGATGTTGTCATGAGGGCTATGAAAAATCAAATAAGGTAGCTAGCTCAAGCCATGAATTCTTGTCCTCAAGGATCTTGCCGAGCAACACTGAGGTAAACCTTAAAAAAAAAAAAAAAAAAAGGAAAGGAAAAAGCAGTGTTAAGCAATCACATTGAGAAGCGGCAAGGAATTGCAAGAAGTTACAAAGTAACCTATAAAAGAGGAAGAAATACCATATTCTAAAAAGAAAATAAGATAGAAAAACCAATCGAGGTAACAAAATACACTCCCAAAACCGCTTTTTCCCAAAGGCGTCCAAAGGAAAAATTGGAAAAATAATTTCAAACATTTTTTAACTTTCTAGGAAATTTCATCTCAAGATTTCTTTTGTTGAAGCTTCAAAACAGATGCCAAGCTACGTTAAATTTATGAAAGATATTTTATCAAAAAATTAGTCTAGTGGATTTTGAGATGGCTGCAATAACTTAAGATTGTAATGCTATCATTCAGAAGAAATTACCACCAAAGTTAAAGATTTAGGTAGTTTTACAAGTCTTGTACCATTGGCACACGTTTCACAGGCAAGGCATTACGTGACTTAGTAGCAAGTATAAATTTAATGCCTTATTTGATATATAAGAAATTGTAATTAGAGGAAGCTAAGCCTACAGTGTCACATCATAGCTAGCTAATAGACCTCACTTATCCTGGGGGAATAATTGAAGATGCACTTGTAAGAGTAGATATATTTATATTCTCTACTAATTTTATTGTACTAGATGTGGAAACAGATAGTGAGGTCCCAATCATTCTTCGAAGACTGTGCTAGGCAACAGGTATAACCCATATTGATGTTCAGAGGGAAGAATTAACTACAAAGGTTCAAAACCAACAAGAAACTTTCAATGTTTTCAGAGCTATAATGGTTTCTAATGATACTGATGATTGCTTTGCAATGAGTATAGTAGATAATTTTGCAAAAAAGTGTCTTACTAGCTGAGGTGCGTAAAAATCCCTTAGAGAGAGCTTTAATTGGCCTGGCCAATGAGTAGACTTAAGTAGTCCAAGAAGTGAATGCAAGCTCGAAGAGTAGGTTCAAGATAAACTGGACTAATTGCCACCAAACTTTCATCACTTTGATGGATATCATATAAACAAGTTTGATAATCAAGCCGACGATTATAAATCAAATGCCGCATGGGTGGCAACCCTAGAATTTATTGCTTTCTTTTCCTTTTAATTTTGTTTGTTTTTTATTTTTGTTTTTTTACATGAATTTTTACATTTTGGAATCAAGTTGTGCAAAAAAGAAAAAAAAAAATTGCCAAAAAATAAAGGTGGGGATTGTGGCCTGAGCGCTCAAGCTCCTCAAAGAGGGGCCTTAGTGCCTAGCACATAAGAAAAAAAGGGATTTTTTAGCAAACTGGGTGCCCAAGTTCCTATTTCAAAAGAGAAATAAAAGTTTTTTTTTTTTTTAAACTTGGCTTAAGCACCGATTCGGGCCCTTGAAAATAAACGAGGGCATCCCTACCTTCTTCTAGCTCTTTTACCCCAAACCAACTAAAAACCACCATGATCACCATAACCACCCCATCTAAACATCAATTTATCCATCAGACCACCATCTGTAATCTTTTCTTCGCTCCATATTTCATACTATCATAGACCCACTTACCTAAATAACCCAATATCTTTCATCATCCATCAAGAACCACAAATCCAACAACCTCATTGTTATCCAGCATCACCACTATCGCCTTTCATTGGAGTTTGTGGTGTTTTAAGGGTGACAAAATCTTAATCACTTTTCTTTCTTTCTTTCTTTCTTTCTTTCTTTTTTGATTTGATTATATTTCCTCATAATGAACCTCTTCTATCTTTTCCCTTTCATTGATCTATACTTGCATTGATTTTTTGGAATTTGAAAATTTTTCTAAGTATAGTTCTAAGCATGAAAGGGTCGTGTCGTTCTGTGTTATATTGTTTATGGGCTATGTCCCAAATTGTTTGTTGGTTAGTGTTTCATTGATGCTATCGTTATCTCTTGTAATTGGGCCATGCCTATTGCCGTTTATATTGTTGAATTCGATTTTGGACTATGATCTAGTTCTGTGATAGTTTGGGAGTGCTCGTTGGCATACATATATCCATGATTTTTCTTGTTTCTATACTTTGAGGACAAAGTACCTTTTAAGTTTTGGAGTACTTTGCCTTTTGCCAAAGGTGATTTAGTAATTAATTGCATACCATCTATTTGCTGTTATGCAAAAATAGCGCCTAAAAAATTTTTCAATCATGAGTGTATAAGCAAAAAAATTTTAACTTGCTTTTGTTTAATGAAGTACTTTTCTGTTTGATTTTATGTCAATTTATTGAATAAGTCATACTGAAACTTTTGAGAAATACTTTCATTTTGGAGTACATAAATGATTTTTAATTCCTAAATTTTTTATCCCCAAAATTAGTATCAATTTTGAACAAAATTAGTTATGATTTCAAATTTTTGGCTTAATATTTATGAAATATGTCTAATTTTATTTTGAGATATGAACAAGAAAGTACTTAGCCAAAACAATGACGTAGACCATCTTTTGGGTCGTTTAAGCCTTTCGAGCTAACCAAAATATGATTATTTATCCCTAAGGTCATTCTTTGAGCCTTTAAAATCTTATATTTGGTTTGATAGCCGAAATAACCTAGCTTTCTTACTATAAATATCCTATTTTGATACTATCTTATATGCATTAACTTGCAAAATTTTATGATGAAGAAAAAGGGCAAAGACAAAAAGGCACAAATTAAGAAATAAAAAATCGAAAAATTTTCTGAAGATCAAAATTATGCACCAACTCAAAGAAAAAAATAGCCATATAAAAAAAAGGGTCTAACGGCACTTTCATCACCAATGTTTGTCCTTGCGTCAAGAGGTTGGATGACACTCTACGTTTACTATAAGGTGTTTCAAAAAGGGGATTACTTCTAATGGCCAGAAACCTCAAACTAAATTTGGAGGTGCTTGAAGGAAATAGGCTAGTGCTATGGGTTTGAACTATTTTTTAAAAAATATTTCTACCATAATCCAAAGCCTACACTACAAGCCGATCAAAGTCTGATTGACTTTTGGCTAAGTGTAATAGATTTTTATTGAATTTGGAATGAAAGATAAGCCTATGATAGGATAAATTTCTTTGTCATAAGCAATTTTGTCTAAGAAAGATGAAAGTTTTGGGGACCAATCATTCATACACATGCACAGTGATTATTTGTCGTGAAGCTCAAATATTTGAATTATTTCTTGAAAATTAATATTATGAGAAGTTTGACAATTGATGTGGAATTGAGCATTAGCTTAGAACATTTTTGTGCCATTTCATTTTGGGGGAGGGGGGATTGTATCTTATAGCTTTTATCTTTAGCCCTTGTGCATCATTTGCTCAAAGACAAGCAACGGTTAAAATTTTGGGGTGTTTGATAATTCCATAAATGCATCACATTTATGTTTATTTTATATATGAAATTATTATATTATTATCTTAAAAATATCTAATATTTGTGCTTAGTATTTCAAAAGCAAACGAACTCACTTACAAGCCCAAAAAGATGAAATAAATTGAGGAAAAGCTAGTAGAATAAATGTTGGAGTGATGAAAGAAGAAAAACGAAAAAAAGGTGCAGTAGAGTGGGCATTGGAGCGCCTAGAAAAATGATCCTAGGCATTGGGCACTCGAAATGAGTACTTAAGTGCTTAGAAAGAATGCTAAAGACGAAATTTCCTAGATCTAGGTGTTGTGGCACCCATTTTGGGCGCTTAAGCATTCAATGTGATACTGGAATATTCAAAACTTGATTTCAATCCTAACTCTTAACTTCTACTCAATTATGGACTCAACTGTAAAAAGTAAAAGACTTTTGAAAAGTCCAAAACTGATTAGAGCTGACTCCTAATCAAGTTAGGATTTATGTAATATAAATAGGATTTTTTTTTTTTTTTTTTATCATCTAGTTTTTAGGTTGAGAGTTCATAGTTTAGATTAGAGATCTTTGGAAGAGTTCCTCTATTTATTAGTTATGTTCTTTATATTTTTATTTTTATATCAAGGTTCATGTTTGTTATGAGCATGTACTAATTTTATTTTTTAGGAAAAAGAATTAAATTTGTAGCATGAATTAATTCAAAATTGTTTTTTTCTTTTGATTTCATGTTTGATGAATGGTTATTTTTTCTATTGTGGTGTTTGTCTTAACTAAATTGTCTGATCACCAATTTAAGTTAATCATTGAAATTCTAATAAAACCTAGAAGGAGTAATTAGAATTGGAAGGAGTAATTAGAATTGGTCATTAATAAAAAAGAGTTTAAGTTCAATTTATTTGCATGAGATGAATAAATTAATTTACGTATAAGATGCAAATATGCTTGCATGCCTTGGGTAGACAACCAAATGGTTCTTGATTAATTCTTGATTAACCAGGTTCATATATGTGATATCCCACGTGGGAAAATACAGAAAACCATCCCCACCATATAAGCTATGCCAAAAAATCTGTATAACTATTAAATATTCCTTTTGAGCAAGTTGTTCACAGCTCAATTTCAAGTTATGTACGGTAGATTCTCAGACAAATCTCGCGTCCTGGGCCCCTGGGCCTGGGGATTGACAATATATGAATATAATATAATTGATTAATTAGGGGTTTTGATTGCAAGCAACCTGAAAGGATCTTGTAATTGCTTAAGACTTAGAGCTAATAACCAACAATATTAATAAATCAATAAGGGATAACATCCAAATTAATTAATGTGAATTGGCAATTTTATAATCTTAGACTTTTTAGATTACTGATTTTTTTTTAATCAAACTCTCTCTTTTTGCACTTTCCTTATTATACTCAAATGCCTATTCCTTGTTTAGCCTTAGTTAAACTTTTGCACATAGAATTTAATCCAATTCCCCGAGGAATCGACACTTCGATCATCATTTTGTTACTTAGTGCAATACATGCACTTGTACGCATTAAAGCGAGCAATAAATTCTCAAACATAATGAGCATTAAGTTTGAAATAATCTTCACATAACAGTTATTTTCCCTACAAATCCTATTACAAAATATTCATCATCTTTGTATTTTATAAAATATATCATTTACCTAGTTTGTTTGCAAAGACATCCTGTCAACAATATAAACATTACAAGTGTACGCTTTCATAAATACAAATATTAATAGTACATCAGAGATAAAATGGTAATTCAATAGATTAATAATATAATTATTCTTATATCATTAATGTTTTATCTAGTGATGACTTTGTGAAATTGAAAAGAATTGTCGATCTTGCTGAAAAGTTGGTAGAGAAGAAGAAAGATGTTGTTTATCCTCCAATTTACTTGCTCATTAAGCTTGCATTGATTTTGCCCGTGGCTACTGCAACTGTTGCAAGAGAATTTTTAGCAATGGCAATTATAAAGAATCAGCTTCGAAATTAGATGGGCGATCAACTTATGAATAATTGTTTAATTACATATATTAAAAGAATATGTTTAATAGCATTGACAATGAAAGTATTATGAGATGATTTTAAAATATGAAAAATTGTGGAGGACTGTTGTAGAAATTTATGCTAATAATATATTTTTAAATTTCTTTTTATATTTATTTTTTGAGCTCACTAATTTAAAATTTTAAGAGGACCCCATGGAATCAAGATCCTATAAGCGCCACTGTGTGCGGCTGTGTGTTTGTGGTGGAAAATGGAACAAGGAACACAAGTTTTCTTGGTTGAATGAAGCATGATGTTGAGGAGTCACATGAAAAGGCAAGGATAGAAGAGGTGTTAAAATATTTATTTATTTATTTATATTGATCAAGAGGTTTTAAATTAAGTAGTCTCAGACTAAAATTTTGAGGGAATTTTACGGTGTGTTCTGGACATGAATTTTTCTTTAGCTTAAGTTAAACTTAAGGTATTAATTGATAAATGAGGTGATAAGCGGTAGGAAATCTAAGGAACTCTCAATTTTATTTTGATTTTTGCCTAACAACTATTAATTGGCAAGGCAATTTCAGAAGGAGGTAAAGATAATATCAATACATCAAAGTAAAACACAACAAAAATCAAAACTCAATGATTGAATAATAAAACTTACATTACATGATATAGATCATCTTCAAGATCAAACTCATGCCAAGAAGAATTTGGACTGAAGAAAGAAGAATACGTTCAATGCTTGATCAACAAAGTGAGATCCAACTTCTTGAATCTTTCACCAAAGTTTCGGTCCTCATGAGATTTTCTAAACTAAAAGGGAAAGGGAGTAGAAAGAGAATGCATGTGAGGTTTCAACTAAAATCTAATGAGCAAAATCAATTTGAAGGGTGAGACTTGAGTTTGCTTTTATATGGAGCAATAAAGACTATATTTTGAAATTGGGAGGAAAAAAGGAATGGGAAAGAAGAAGAATTACTTTTGTTTTCTCTCTCTCACTTTTTTTTTTTTTTTTTGTCTTTTTTTCTTTTCAAGTTAAAGGATAAAATAGACTATTTAGCATTCTAATACATGCATACTCTTGTTTTGACGTGCGTATTGAGCACATTCGCAAAATTGGGTACGCTTTGCACATATTTTTTTTTCATGAGAATGTTATTTGGTACTTTCAATTTTCACAGCAAAGTATAAGACATTTCATTTGTTTAATGTAATTATTTTTTTATGCAAAATAAAGAGAGATTTATTTTTCAATCACATTGCTTAAATTATTGGAAAAAATTGATAAAAAATTGTGAGAATTGCTTCGGTTGCTTCTTGTAGGGATGTAGATCTAGATTATTTGCACTCAGTCAGGGAGCATATCATAAGGACTTGCGCTGTAACACCCCGAGATTTTTCAAATTAAAATTTTCAAGTCATTGGTTTCCTAAATTAAACCGATTTCTAATAAAACAAAAATGACTTAATTTCAAGATATGTTTTAACACCCGAAAATAATTTCCTCATTTACACCCCGATATCTTGGTCCAATACATTTTATTAAACCTAAATCAAACCTAAACAAGACCCTAACTTTAGCCACATTTTAATTTATCATTTAAACACTTAAAATAAATAATTAAATACATAAATACATGGAAGTAAGGTGAAAAGAAAGCTGGAAATTTGAATATGCAGAAAGCATGGGTTCAAACCGGATTTTACTTTCTTTGCCATGGTGGTTGGTGAGATGGAATGTCCAAAATTTTGACTAAACACCTATTGCCTTAATCCCCCATTATAAGTAGAAGAGTTGGGGCTTGTATTCAACTAATGCCTCACTCAAATTTTTGAAAAAACAAGCAAGTTAATTCCACTCCCTCTCATCAAGTCTCTCTCTCAGCAGCTTTCAATTTCACCTCACAAACTCACCAAAAATTTTTCTAATATTAAGAAAGGTTTAAAGGGGGAAATCAAGGGTGCTCTTTTCACCATTTGGTAAGTAAGTTCTAGTGAATATTAGATATTATGATTAGTTAATATATGACTTTGAATAAGAGCTTATTGTATGTCTAGATGTTGATCTTTCGGATTGCCAGTTACTAGCATTTTAAGCTTCAGACGACAAGTAAGACTTACGAAACTCTTGTATCTTCCATATAATCATATGCTCTTCACTTCCATGCCTTATTCGTTACGTATATTGAGCTTATGATGTTGTTGTTGACCATGTCGTGACACTTGTGATTATGAGCTTTGTTATGTCATTGTTGCGTTTCTTGATATCCTATGATTCAATATTCCTGATATGCTAGACCTAAGGCTTGTTGGATTCCTTAGACATGAACACTTATGCTTTAGTTTAAACCCAAATCTTGAACTATGGACTATGAGGAGGATTGATGTTTTAAAACTAAGAAAATGTACGATATGGACAAAAACACCAACTTTTGACTCGACTTCGTTTTCTCAAAATCTTTAACAAAAGTTTAAAATGACATTTTTACAAAACTTCCATAAGCATATAAGAGCCTCAAAAGTGAAATTTTCAAGTCAAAAATCAAAAGAAATGAAAAACGAAAAAAAATCAAAATTTCCAGCAGAAAGTGAGTGCTTAAGCGCTCAACTTGGGCGTTCAAGCACACGTCAGGTGCTCAAGGGCGCTCACTCAACAATCCAATTTTGCAAATTTTTTAGAAGCCCGGCGCTTAAGCGCCATTTTGGGTGCTCAAGCGCCCACCTTAAAAAAAAAATTTAATTTTACCGTAACTAAGCGCTTAAGTGCCCAGATACATGGTGAAAGTCACTATTTGACCGCTCAAGCGCCCAAACGGGCACTCAAGTGCTCATTCCAATGAGCTCGAGTGCGTTTCTAACTTTGTTTTCGACGTACCAAGTCCATATCTCACTTTTTTAAAATACGTTTAAGATTTCTAACACAAGAATCCTTTAGTCCGTAGTCCAATTCTCGTTTGCTCAAATGAAACGATTGACCTAGATTCCAAATTTGTTCAATTCTTGTTAGTTGGTCAATCAAACTAGGCCAAATGGCTTCACGATTACATGATATGCTTGAGCGTTTCATTTTTTTTGTTAGCCTCATGATAAGCAAGCAAGTTGGGCCCTGGGGATTTTCAGGAGTATCGGATTGGGCAACGTTAGGTTGTCGGTCCGAACTCTTGTAAATCCCTACAAGTGGGGTAGTTCGGATGACCCTGGAGGTAGGGTTCTGAAGAGCTATCCTAAAGCACTTACTTCGGCTGTGCTTTACTGATTATATGTTGCTCCCTCGGGAGTTTGGAGGGATAAGGGAATCAAAATGTTATAATTTGGAGTTATAAGGGTGACAGACCTACAAAAATATTTGCTTCAGCCATACGACTTGAATGTGATCAATGATTTGATAAATGTTTGTTTTGCTTGTCTGTTTGTTCTAGTCCGTTTATGAAAATCACATTCTTGTCTTATTGTTAACGTACCCATTTTTTTGGAACTCTCTCATTCCTATTTCTATGCCGTGAGTTTTACTGGGTCAGTGGACTCATGATTTCACCATATTCTGTAGGTTCGTAAGTCTTGATGATCCAAGTGTTGCTCCAGCATGAACGTGAATAGTTCTTTTGAAATGTATTAAGTAGTGAACTTTGCTAAGTTGAAACTTGTAAGCTTCTAAGTTGTATTTTGAGCGGCATGTAATAGATGGCTAGATATTTTGTATTTTGAATGATATTACTGTTTTAAATGTTATCTTGGGATTTTAGTTAGAATTATTTTCTGCTAGTTCCTGTTTTGGTTTTAGATCGTTTTTAGTTCGTGAGTAGCGTCTCAGGTCGCGGGGCGAAATGCTGTCGTGACATGGGGCATTACATGCGCCTAGCAAGGGTGCAAGGAAATAAAAATAAAAAATAAAACAGAGAGAAGTTTCCTATAGGGCGCAACTTCATGACAAGGCGCAAGTCATTCAAATTTGTGTCCTACTAGGGTGCGAGTTTTGAATTCTTTATTAGATTATTGGATTAATTAAATAAATTTATAGTTTTGAATTCTAATTATAATCTTGCGTTATTTCAGATGTTGGCCCATGATCTGACCACATGTACCACCCTAGGAACCAAGCAAGAAGGAAGGTTGTGTATGGGGCCACAATATCATAGCTTCAACTCGATGATTGCAGCTAATTCACTCCCAGAACCGACAAAAGGAAATTTATGAGGAAGATCCCCAGGGCTCAGTAGATTATTCAATTGGCATAGGCAACATATATGCCCCACCAACTAGTGAAGCACGAGTTGAGGAGGAGGTTCAGGAGGGGCTCTCCACTTCAAGATATTATGGTCATGTTTCGAACTAGTCGGTGAATAAGAAGAAGGATGGGAGACATCTAGAGGCATGTAAATCTCCTGTGAGAAATGGTCCAGACCGTGACAGTTAGATTTTACGACAGCTTACTCTGGGTGATCCTATTGTTATTATTTTAATTCGAGTTTTGGCGCTCACATTATACGAGACATATGACTTGGGAGTAGGCTACAATCGAGCTAAGCTAGGTAAAAATTCCGAGCTCGAGCTCACTTGTTTACCAAATTACTAAAGCTCAAGCTCGCCTAAAAATTCGAGCTCATGCTTCGAGCTTGTTTAAGAACATCAAGTTCAAGATCGAGCTTGCAAGCTCATGAATTCACCAAGCTCATTGTGAAATTTTAAAGTGATTTCTATCAGACAAGACAATCGAGTTCGGCTGGTTTCAGGAAAATAATCTGTCCTCTCTTCATAGCAAGCCTGTCACCTGGCTAATTAATAAATTGACATTTCATTTCCCAAACTAGCAACTTTGCAAAGCTTTCTAAATATTTCATCCCAACAAAACTCAACGAGAATGTAAAAAATATTTATAAGACAGAAAGATAAAATTCAACATAAATATATCGATTCAAAACAATCTTGTGCCCATTCAAAACTCAACATAATAACAAAACTCACCAAAACAGTCTGCCCATTATAAACTTAACATAACAACAAAACATGTTTACACTTCATCTATCCATTAAGAGAATAAATTAACGGAAAGATAAAATTCAATAAACTACAAAGCCTAATTATTCTACCACATGTGATCTTCAATGGTCATGAGACACCTACAATGATAAAAGAGAACAAATTATAAATTCAATAAGCAAAAAAGTGAAACAAGATATAATAAAAGATAAAGGTAATAACATTTTACCAAGAATAAATCATCCCAATTTAGCATTATCAATAGGGAGATCAACTTCCATGGCTTTTCTCTTGCCCTACAAGATAGATATTAAGCAAATAATAGTAACAACAACAACAATAATGAAATAAATTAGAATTATGCAATAATAATTCAATTAACTTTATTCTTCTTCTTCACTCCGAAGTGATATCGTAGCCAATCTCCTCCACAAAGTAGTGCCTGAATTTTTTTTGTAGATAATGACGACGATAATCCTCAATTACGCTAGTCCCCATACTAAAAGTGGCTTCTGAAGCAACTGTAATCATTGGAATGTCCAAGATATATTTTGCCATTGCTGAAAATATTTTATACTTCAGCGCATAAAACCTCCACCAATCTAAAATGTTAAAGTCACTTCCATCATTTGTTTTGTACACATGCTCCTCAAGATACTGATCTAATTCAGACTTTTAAGGCCAAGTAGATTCAATCATGCTCACGTCTTTGCATACTTAAACCAAACAGATATTCCAGTAGTGTTGATGAGACTGTCTTGAGACACCAGAAACTTGAGTATCTTGATCGAATCACCTTTATCATCATGCATATTTTCGTATTTCGAGTAAAGTAAAGATAAACTTAAGCGGATTTCATCCACTTCTTGGGTAGCTTTCCCGGTAAATAAATTCTGCTCAAGGCAAACTCAAGTACCCTTAATTTCCATCTCAAATCAAGCGCAGCTGCAATAGACATCAATAAATTGCACTCCTTTGAATACTTGTCAAACTTTTGCTTCATTTCTTGCACCATCGTTTTAATCCACTCTTTACTCTCAACAAGCTCCTTATCCAACATCGTTTGACTATATATACCCTAATAAGGAACAAGTTCGATTTGGATAGTCACTCTTAGAATTGATATGTGTTACCATCCATAAGAGCTCCAAATTCCTGTACACTTTTGCAAATTCATACCAATCTTCCTCAGTTAGACATATGGCGTAAATGGTATTTGATTCAGCATACATTGGAAAATTATTCTTGAGTTTGAATGCAATAGATATCATCTCATAAGTGAAGTTCCATCTTATTCAACAATCATCAACCAACTACCTTACAGGTGGATTCAGTTGCTTTACAACCTCAGTGAATGTCAAAAGTCTTGAATCAAACCACGAGATCTACTCGACGGTGTCAAGAATAGTATCAATTCGCATCAATCTCATCTTGAGTAATGATATTAAAAATATGTGTGCAACGTCTAACATGGAATAGCATTCATTGCATAATAACTTCTTTTTACTTCTTGCAAAAGTTCTCAGGTTAATAACAGCAACATCATGTAGTAGCATTATCGACAAAAATGCTATAAAGTTTAATCTGAAGTCCCCAGTCATCTAAGCACTCCCAAATCGCTTTAGCAATCTCAATGCCTGGATGAGGAGGCGTCACATTAACAAAGTTGAGTACAGGTTTTTTTAATTTCTAATTTTGATCAGTCCAGTGGCCTGTGGTAACCATGTAGTCAATTTTTGACTCTTTAATTTCCATAAATCTGTAAGACTAATCTTGTCCACATTCTACAACAAACTTTTCATTTTCTTCTTATCATTTCCATAGACCGTAACACAATATGTTTTAGTGGTTGTACTACTAAAACTCTTCCATTCTGGCATTCCCATTCTTTAAAGCAAATTAAAACTTTCTTCTTCAACAATTGTGAATGGATACTCATGCATAATTATCCAATGAGCAACAGATTCCTTCATCTTGTCCATATCAAACTTTCCATCATGCAAAGTGGAGCAAGATGCTGGGTCCACATTTTTAGGAACAAACCCAAACCGTGATTAAGCCATAATTTTTGTAGCTACAGCTAGAGCACAACTTGCCAAGTCTCTTTTCAAATGAGTTGTTGCCATTGTTTATTGCTTCTTAGAAAAGTGCTTGCAATGAGTGCATTGTAACTTTATGGTGCCGTCATTTTATTAAACTTCCAAAATATCGTTGCAGACTTTAGATATTTTCTTTCTTTAGGCTTTATAAGCTCACCAACTTCTTCATTATCTTGTGAAACTCTAGTATTAAGCTCTGTACCATCCTTTGTAGCCATAGGTGTCAATCTCACTTTCTTCATTAGTAGCCATAGGTGTTTGGACTTCTTCAACATTATGTTGCTTCATAAAACTTGTTGAATTCATTGAGATAAAATGAATTGAAGGGGAATTTCTGTACAGTTTTAGATAATGGGCTTAGTTCAAAGCACCAAAAGTTTAAAGAAAAAAAGTAAAGAAAAAATGCAATTACAGAAGCCCTAATTATCAAGTTTCAGATAAAGATGCATAGATATAACCAAATCCATTATAGTTAGACAATTATTACAAATACAAAGTGATTTACAACACAGAAAATAGGAACAGATCATTCTCAAAGAGGTCCGCATTAAAAAAGTGCTAAAGAATTCCTAACAATTTCTTGAGCTACATAAATTAAAAATAAAACTAAACGTAGTCAGACAACCCTCATCGTAAGCGACGAGTAGCAAGCACGATGGGAATAGCGAGCAGCAAGTGGCGTACGAATGGTTAAGGTTTATATTGTATATTGTGTGACTTGCGTCTGAGTTCAAGGAGAACTTGGGAAGGAGGCCTAACTTGGTCCTTGGAGACTTTGGTAAGAATAATTATACTTTAAGTTTAGTTTTTTTTTTTTTTTCTCTTAATTTTTACATTTAGTCCATCATAGGATTATTGATATGTCTTTTTGAGTTTTATTTTTACAATATATATATATATATATAATTAAGATAATTCTTAATTATATTTTCTATATATTTTTAATATGTTATATATTTTTATTAATATATTTTATATACTACATATATTTTATTATTACATTATATATATATAATTGCAATATATATTTAATATATTCGTAATTTAATATATATTTTTTAATTATTGACTCTAGCTCACGAGCCTTCAAGCGAGTCTCTTGGAGCTCAAAGTCGGCCCGTTCTCGAGCTCTAATAATTTGAGTTGAGCCAAACTTTTTTACTTCAAATTGAGCCGACTTGGCTCGCCTTACACCCCTACTTGGGAGGCAGGTAATTATTTATTAATTTTGTTTGTGTGGACTTTATGTTGTCTAATAAGTCCATTTGTTCTCACTATATCATTTATGTTATTTATAGAAGAGAGGACAATTGAAGTGCCAGTCGAGGATATTTGCGTTATCTTGGGGGGAGGGGGGCCTGAGGATACTCAAAATATGATGCTTCTATTGACAACTAGTTATATCACTTAAAAGATTGAATGTTTTCTTCGTATAACATCCCACTAATTTGCACATTTGTCAAGTGGAGGCAACCCAAGACGAACACTAACCATATGTCATTTGGAGATATGACAATCACTCTCTATGACATGCACTATATACTGTATCTGCAAACCATTCTAAGCTAATGGCAGCGTGTGCCGAGATATTGTCACTAAGGTCACTCTAAATGGAGACAAAGTGGGTTGCTGGTAGCTGGAGTTCACAAGCATTGTTGATTGATGTGAAGAAGATTCTAGAGCCTCTCCAACTTCATGTGCACGGGATATTTGATATATTTGCTTAGAGCTTCATTTGTTCATAGGCAAATCATCACACCGGGTGAGGCTCGAGTTCCGCATGCTGCTGTAGGATATTTTGACTGTTTCATAGCATGCATGGAGAGCAGCCTTTGCTTATCTTTTCTGACACTTGGGCATGGCTTCTTGCACTGATAGGAAATAGTTGTTGGGTCGTTTGATTTTTCTCGAGGTAACAATACCATTCGCTTACTTTTTTCTTACATTACGGAATAATACTTTGAGTAAGCAATTACATGTTTGCTATTGGTGTTCAAGCTTAGATGTACGAGTAGTTTCATAGGCTTCAACCTGCACAGTATGCTACTTATATGATGAGACAGCCACAATGTATGAAGTGCTGTACATCTAACCTAATAGCACCGAATAGGGATAAGAAACTACTTGAGTACCAACTCCTATAGGATGGGATGTCAGAGAATGATGTAAGCATCTTACATATTTTATTTTGAATAACATTGTTTATATATTTTTCTTAAATATTAATTCGATCTTTTTTTTGTAGCTAGTCCATTGGATATCGTACGAACATGATGTCATTCAATGTGTGCCAAAAATGTTGTAGCACGGCACCTTACTATACATGGGGATTATCAAACTGTATATGTCGAACTATGTACTGTGAAATTTCTTATTCGTCTAGATTATCCAAGCAAACCATCTCATTCCTACCACAAAGTCGAAGAGGCTGAGAAACGCGCATGCTAGTAGAAGGAGTTGTCAATGGTGATCAATAGTGAATGAATGATGCTGGCAACCCATATTCTTGTTAGTGATTTCTACGTTGTTCCAGTCGTGCCTTCTTCTGCTATAGACCCTGATTATATGTCATCCTACATTGCTCACACTCACCCTCGTGTCAACAACCTAGCAAACAATGACATCTCCTACGTTGGGTCGGAGCAGCAATTGTAAGAATCGATCCCCTACTCAACCATCTACAATATCATATAGGTGCTCTACCCAATCTTTAGCTACGTGCAACCAGACATACCGTATATAGATTACTGGAATGTTGTCTCCTAGTGGAGCAACTCCTAGAGTCATTTGTGTTGTATTTGAGACTCCAGAAGGCTGTAGAGCCAAACGACAGGGGGGCCATGATGAGAGATCTAAATAAAGGTAGGATTGATTAGATAGGACAGAGGAGGGGATGCTACTAGTCATAGTAGGGGTTTAGGATAGTTTTTAATTTATGTTAGTTTATATGTTTATGTATTGTACTAATTGGACATTTCATTTCATTTCTTAGTTTTATTAATTTTTATTACTTAATCGACACAACAACAACAATAGCTTTTCAACTAAAAAAGACAAAGTAAAAATCGTATGATAGCCTACAATAACTTTTGCTGACAAAAGTGACAAAAGCAATAGTAACTATACTACTAATAAGGAAAATGGAAAGAAAACTACATATGAGCTACTAGCAATTCCCTATGATAACATCCATTTGAGTAACTATCTATCAAGTATCTAACACTATCATCTCAATATCTATCGTGGATTATATGGTGGTAGGAGATAGTTTTTGTGCAAAAACATAAGAGAATGAAGTGTTGCTTAGAAGCCTGGTAAGCTATTGGAACAATGCATGCAATACAGGTTGCGCCCTTTAGGGAGACCAACAACAAATGGGTAACATTCTGTGTACTTGATAACTCCAAAAACATCATAATATACTGTGTAGCTATCACCAAGCCCATACCTGGTAAAGTCATCCATCTCTCTAACCAAACCGTTTGACGAAATCGTACGAGCCATATATTGTTCAGCATAAAGTGTACTGCCAAAAACTCTTACATATAAATCAAACCAATCATTAAGTTCATTATACACGTCTTTCCTAACTTCTATCCAAAATTCTTGATCTCCAAATATAACTTCAACCATACACCTGTGCCCACAGTTACCGTTCTCTCTGACATTAACCCATAAAGGTGAAAGTCTCACTAAACTGAGGATTATCAGTTGTGTTCTTTGCTAGTGCATATGATGAATATGGTTGTCCCAAAACTCTCTCAGAGGATCATGATGACCCACAGCCTCGATTGCATGATTCCCTACCAACCGACCTAGAAAAGAAAAGATCGTAACCCCTCAATTCGGAAGAAGATAATCATCATCCTCTCTCTAATCTTGGAGATGATCGATCGATGCTAATTTCAGAGTGTATACTCCCACACTAATAAATCTCTTGCAATCAAATACTTCTTGAGACAACCCCTGGGCAACTGCATGGATGCCTCTTCTAAATGGCTCGTCTCCAGATAAAGGTATGAAAACATCATATCCAAAATGACCTTCTATTGTAAAATTGTTTAAGTAAGCAACTCTTGTACATAGCCTTCAATCATACCTTTGACTTCCAGTTCATGATCTAGCAGGAAATCAATGAGCAATGGGCTTCCATACTGAGTGTCCTCCAAAGGACCCGGACGTCTTCACCAAAGAAAATATCTCCATTATGTTCTTTCTGCGCAGTCTTACGTTTAAATGAGAGGCCATGGGTGGATCTCCAATAACATGTTTACCTTTCTGGATCTGCACACACTCCAAAAGTTTGTCCTAGCTTGCTCTTAATCCATCTTACTCAGAGCCTCATGCTTGATGATTCCAGCCAAATTTCAAAAAAAAGGATACGAGGCAACATGCTTTTGTATTCTGCTGGATTTCCCAAATTCCAACAATATGCCATTAATTCGGTTCTTGAGTTGAGAGTCAACCTGCCTCCACATAGTGTCAAGTTCACTAACCAATGAGACAAGCTAACCCTTCAGAGAAGAATGTACACTCTCTACCTTGTTCCACAGCAAGAAAACCAAATACCGTAATTACTATTTCAAATAGTCCTAGAATTAGAAAAATTGCATGCAACAAAGAAAATCAAAAACATACATAATTAAATTACCCATTTGTCATCATATTATCAAGGTGGAATACCTTATCAATCTATGCATGAATGAACCGCTCCTTGTATACAAGCCGGATCTTCTGTAGGTATGGCATTAATTGAACATTACCCTGGTACTCTCACAACATTTGCCAATAATTCCTCTCGTACTCTTCCACAGATAGAAAATTCACTAATGATTTCCACTTCCCATGGGAGAATACGATACCCCTTTTTCCATAGATCAATTTTGTTGCAATTTTTTCTAATGCCTTCGTTAGGCCGAACTCCTCGTCCATCACAATCATTCTAGGTCGCATGCCTCAGTCAAATAAAGCTCTCAAATTATTCAGCGCCAAATGATAGTGCTCCTTTGATTCATTTCTCATAAAAACAAATGCAACATTAAATTTTTTTCCCACAGGGTCATTCAAATGATCTCCAGGAGAGGCATTTTATACCTATTAGAAAGTCATGAAATAATATTAAAAATACATTACTAATATGATAAATGATGTGCAATATTGAAGACTGAACAAAATATAACTAATATAGTACCTATATGCCTTGCAGGTAAAATACATCAATAATACATACCAGAATAGCTTAAGCAACTTGATGGACCATTGGTGAGCAAATAGAAGGTCCATTATTTGGTTCGTTTTCTAATCTACTTGGTGCCACTATACATAATTTGTTTCTTGAATATAGTGCATGAGATGCTGTATAGCCGTCCTACCACCCAAGTCTTCGACTTTAATCTTATTTCTAGCATTGTAAATATGTTTCAAAAAGGTTTTGATTTTCGGATAGTTCAAAATTTCCTTTCGATTCACGCAACTAATAATTAACGTAGCAATAGTTTCATACTGCTCTCGGGTCAATCTACTCACTAATGAGTGCTTATGGTGATAAGTCGTTGGGGGTGGTAATGTTTCTCATTAGATACTAATACTCATCATACATACTCTCTTTTCAAGTGCCTTATCAACATAAAGGGACATTTGCATTTCTTTGTACTCGTAAATTTTCGGCTTCCAACATCAATGTAACAGTCCGACAACCCGACTGCGATATTGTCCGCTTTGGAAGCCCTACCTATAGCAGGGAACTTACACCTCACGGTTTTAAAAGGCCTCTAACTGGTATCAGAGTACGCAGCAGATATTGTCCGCTCTGGGAAGCCCAGGCTATACCAAGGATCTTACACCCGCACGGTTTTGTTTCCCTCAGGAAGGCCTCACAAGGGGAAGGTATCCACCCTCCATATATGGAAGGCTTCGTTCTCCTCCCCAACCGATGTGGGATAAGCCCTACCTAAAGCAGGGACCTTACAATCAATGTCTAATCCCATAATCCTATCTTTCTCATACCTGTCACATGATCGATATACATTTCTTTCACATGACAACTGTACAATTAGGAATATGTCATGACCCGACTAGTAGACTTTGCCTACTTTTTTCAATTCTTTTTTACGTTTAAATCTTTTTATTAGTCACAAAATATCTGTTGTAATCAACTTTTTCCAACATTTCCAAATCAACCTAATTTCAAAACAATAAATAAGTACAAAATTAAAAAAAAATATATAATTAAGAAAAAACTTGCACCCAAATAGGGCGCAAGGTCAGTCGAATTTGCGCCTCCCAGTACAGCACAAGTTTCAAGTTCTCCTTTTTGAAAAATTTAAACTTGTGTCCTCCAAAGGCGCAAGTCTTACAGATTTGCGTCCTAGGAAGGCGCAAATGCTACTGATTTGCGCCCTATTTGGATGCAAGTCACCAAACAACAAAAACCCTTTCTTTTTTTTTTTTTTTAACTATCAAATTATAACCTTTACCCCAGTTCCAGAAGAATTTGACTCCAAATCTAATAAACTCATCTAGTGTATGCTAAAATTCTTAACAATTGTTAAGTTTTCGTTTGAAAATAGTGAGTTGTGGGAGTGGGTGTGTTTATAATATAAGCTTTCAACTACTTTGTGTTAGTAAAACAGTTCAGCAGAAAGTTGCTGAACAACCTCTTAAATAGTGAACAACACCAATTTTTTACATTCTTGCATGGGTTCATTTATTTGTGTAATTTTCAAAATTTATATGGTGTACATTTAATTGCACATTTTTCAATAAAAATTTAAAAGGAAAAGTTTGAAAATTTTGTATAAATAAATACTAATATATGGATGGAATGATATTAGACTAAATTTGATTGAAATTAAGAATCATACTAAGTTATTTATATATTTTATATGTATTAAAGTAATTCACAAGAGATTGATAAACTTTTATATATGGAGTTGAATATTGAAATTTAATTTTTTTTTAATAATTTGCTAACATGAAAAAAAAAAGTATGTAATATTTTATTATTTTTAGTGATAAAATCATTTCATAGAAAAAGTGTTTAGAAAAATTTTAAGTTTCTCCAAAATTGAAACCAAAAATGTTTAATATAATAACAATTTTTTAATATTTTCAATAGTTTTAGAAACATAGTATATAATCAAAAGATTCCATGTATATTAATTTAATGTATAACTAAAATTTATTCTGCATAGATATATCTATTATTTATAATATTTTCAAAAATATGATTGATTATAGAGACGTGTGTTGTGTGTAACCTACTCTGCGCAAATCATTTGGTGAAAAATATCACCGCAACTGAAATGGGCAAATCACTTTATAGTTCTTAAAGTTTTACCTAAGTTGCACTTCAATCCCTTAATTTTAATTCTTGATCTTATTATCTCTGAAGTTTTATTTTAGTTTGAACTAGTCCCTCAATACACGTGCACTACATGTGATAATTTTTATGAAAAAAAAAAGTGTCTATTTAGATATTTAAAGTTGCAATTTAGTAAGTTTCTTTTTCCATCAAAATCAAATATTGCGGACTAAACTACAACTCAATCCCCAAGTAGACCCTTTTACACTTAGAAAATGTTACATTCAGCACACATGCTCAATTTCCAATCAAAAAGGCACTAGAAAATGCACTGAGGGACACAATTGAAACAAAAATAAAATTTTAAGGATGGTAAGGCTAGGATTTATAACTGAGGGGCTAAAATGCAGTTAAAGTGAAATTTCAAGAATTAAAATCATAGAGTTAAAAAAAAAAAAAAGATCTTTTTTATGAATTATTTCATTAATACGAATTTGAGTCTTTGCATTTGGTATTGATCATGACCCACTGCATTTTATATGAAACTCTTAGTTTGTATTTCCACATAACGAAGACCTATGAAAAAGGGGGAAAGAAAAAAGGCATTCCCTTTTTATTTCCATAATTAAGAAATTGATATGATAAAATATTATATCTATAATATTTTTGAAAATTCTCTTTTTAATCAGAATTGGATATACTTCAAATTATTTTCATTTTCGGAATCAATTAATTGGTCTATTGAATGCCATTGCTAAAATTTTCATTTTTAGCCATACGGCACCGGTGAAAGGTATATTGCCATTTTTCTGGTATTTGCCTAGATTATTTGATCTGAGATAAATCATGTTGATAATATCCTCTTAACCGGGTTTTCTAGTGATTCATTTTAGGGTTAATTACATTTTACTACCCTCTAAGATTATGAGATTATCAACCACTGCTTTCATGGTTTGAAAATTACAAATTAACCCCCATAAGTTTGTGAAATTACTAAATCATCTTTTTCTTTAGATTTTTTGACCTAAAACTACTGATACACTCCAATTTTCTCACTAAATACCCGTTATACCTCTGTACGTGGCCGTTGTGATTTTAGAGACTAAAATTAAAAAATGTTATTAGTTTTTCGTCAAAAAAACTAACAAAATGGATAATTTGATAATTTTATAAATTTATGGGGACTAATTTGTAATTTTTAAACCAAGAGGATAGTAGTTGGTAAATTCATAATCTCAAATGATAGTCAGATATAATTAACCCTTCATTTTATAACTCGAATAAGCCATTTCATTATGTTTGAAAAGGCGCCTTCATTTCAAGGCTTAAGAAAAAAGGGCTTCCTTGATATTAAAGAGCAAATGTATTTGAGTTACTGATTACTAGGTGTGATCATTTGTAAAACACATAAAAAAAAATATGTGCTTCTAACACTTAGGATGAGTCATAAAAAATATGTGAAACTATTTTAGTATTACTCATATATAATCAAGTGTCTTCTTCATAATTGAAATAGATTGAAATGGATCTTTCTTTTATTATTAATTTTTTTTGGTTTCATTATCATAAATATTTTTTTTCCTTTCTAGTTAGGAAAAAGTTCTGCATTCATTCTGGGAATATTCATGATACATAAAAAGATTTCTAGGTATATTCTCTTAATGAAAGATTTGAAAAATAGGGGTAATTTAGCAATTAATTGAACAATTCTTCTTTTTTAATATTTGCCATTTTTCAAGCCTTTAGGCCTAGTTTTTGTTGGGGGTATTAGTTAATAGAATAGAAATTGGGGAATAAATCCCCATACCAACTTTCATGTTAAAGATCAGTCCCCACTGGAATTTTAAAAGAGTTAACTTTCCACTTTTCACTTATTTTTAGAGTTCACTCCCTACCTAATGTATAAAGCATTTAATCCCCTTGATAAAATGCTAAAATAACAAAATTCTCTCCCCCAACCTTAAGTAAAACACGTTTCTAAAAGAAGAGGAAAAAGACAGCCATTTCTTCTTCTCTTCATTTTTGATTCAAAACAGTTCTCTCCATTTTTTTTCCTCTGTTTGCGCATTTGTTCTCCTCAAGACTTGAGACCCCTACACTTCTTTATGTGGGAAGAAAGTTGAAGAGGCAACCTCAGATCTCTACAACTCAACTCCCTGCAATTCATTCTCCCAAATCTGATAGAAGGTATTTTTTCTTAAATTTTTCATTTGAACTCCTATTTGGGTAGATAAATAATACATTTTATTTGTTATGTAAGTAATTTTAGGTATTATAAACTTGATTTTACACTTATATAGGAATTGTACAGAGAAATTTTGAAGAACCATAATTTTGTATTTTTTTTTTCTTTTTTGCTAATCCAATTTTGTATTTGAAAGGGTTGAGTCTATGCTTCATTGGTTGGATTTTATACTTCTTTTAATTTTAGTACCTGAATTTATGATTTACACAATTAATCAAAGGAATTTTGATCTATTTAGTTGAAGGTGTATTAATATTTGCATTGTTGGGTTGCACTTATATTGGAATTGTAGAAAGAATTTCTAAAGAACTTAAATAGGCTGAATTTTTACTTCATCGGTTAGGTTTTATGCTTCTTTTGATTTTGGCATCTGAATTTACAATTTATACAATTGATTGAAGGAAATTTGGTTGTTTATCAGTATTTGCATTGTAACAATCCGAAAATTTTTCTAAATATATTTTTAAAATTCCCATTTTCCGAACATAAAACCCTTTCACAATCACAAACAACTTCTTTCACAAACCATTCAAAATTGCTAATAATGAAAATATTTCGTTTTACTAACCACGAATTTAATTTTGATGAAACTCGTCCCAAAATACTATTTCAGCCCAATACATCATTAAATTATAGCCCAAGCCTTAAGCCCAAAACTTTATTTGCAAAATAACTAAGTATATACATGCACACTAGCAGCCTTCATATGTACACGTAAGAATATCTAAGGATATCTATGAATAGATTTTAAAAGACCAAATCTTCCAAAATCTTGGATTTGCCCTACCTGAAACCATGGACATTTCTTCTTCCACAAGTATAGCATTTATGATGGCAAGTTATCCTTGTGACAAGTGGCAAAATCTCAAGCTTTCATAAATTGCAAAAAGGCCCATCTCCCCCTTTATAAATAGATTTGGACTAAGAGATGACACCCCACTCTTGCAAGAAGCTCTCTACACTTACAATAGCCATCTTCTTCTTCTCTACAACAAAATACCTATATATCTACATCTATACAAATCCTCCAAAGCTTAAAACTCTCAAAAAAAAAGGGGGACAATTTGGGAAGAAAACATTCTCATTAGGAGTGTGGTAAGCTTGAATATAAAATCCTGTGAATTAATGAGACTTAAGGTTTAATGAAGATAGTGGCCTAACATTCATGATCTTTGATGTTGTTAAGTGATAATCTTGAAGCATTAGAACTTGTGGGCCTCAATCATTAACTTTAAGCAAAGGACAAGAATAAGATTTATGGTTATCTCCTTGTCACTACATATGAAAGTTCCTTGCTTCATTTCCCTCTTCTTGCTATTGATTGTGATGGCGATTCATGATTTGAGTTCTTGGATTATACCTATGACTTATGAATTGCATTTCTTGCCAAATGACAAATGTGAATACTTGGATATTCTTGTGACCATCATCATTTCCTATTCAATACCATTTCTCGTGTTATGGTTATGAACTTGGGACAAAAGAAAGAAGTTTTGATGAACTTATGAATTTATGGAAAAGTTGGACTCGTTGGAAGTTTTCTTTTTGTTGGAACTTGTTTTTGATTAAGTAAAAATTTATGAAAAATGGCTTCAAACCATTCGGCTAATTTTGAAAAAATATATATATTTTTTCCGGCTAGGCACATCTGCACCCAGAAATGGGCGCAGTCATGCTTGGGGCTTCGTGAGGGCAATTACACCCTAAAAAACTGTGTTTTTTTGTATCCTTTTTCATTATTCTAAGCTCATCTAAACCTTTTTTAAGATGTTTTAAAACTTCAAAATGAATTTCTTGAAGCTCGAAGTTCATATCGAATCAAATATTGAGTTTGAAATTCAATTATGTCTCTTTACCGATTGATTCCATTGTCTTGACTATACCTATTCTTGTGAACTTGTATGCATGTATAGGGGGCCTGGAAAGGCAACCTAGCGGCATTAGACCACGGTGTGTCCTCTGGATATTAGAGTAGTGCTCCGCAACCAATTAAATTTAACTTGTAATAACTGCTCTTGTATGAACAATCTTATTTTTGCATTATAAATAAAATGACTATTTTCTTCATATCCTCATGAATTATCTCATCAACAATCGATATGGAAGAAATCCTCTAAATTGTATCAGGCTATGAGGCTAGGTTACGCATATGATGGTAATCATGAAATTCGTCTCTAGATGTCTTGATCTTAAATTCTTCAAGTTATAAAATCTTTGACACGAGGACATCTTAGATTCGGACAGACTTGCACTAATGATGCATAATTCAAGGAGTTGCATTGTTGCCCCGTTTTATGGGTGATTGGTGTAGTTGACACCGGTGCATATTAGTAGGGGCTTATTAGAAGAACGAGTTCACTGAGAGATGCGATATAGTGAATTCTATGAGATAGCCATAGTGGCATTCGGTGATGGATTATTCTTTATCTTACAATAATGCATATAATTAGTCCTTAGGCTTAAAGGACTATGGTAACCTTATGGTAGGTACTTACTCTTTGGTGCGTATCTCAATCACTTACTAGCAGATCGCATGAGGTACATGTTAGGAACAAGCTATCTATGCATAGAGGTTTGTGAGTCCCAAGAAAGGATCCGTTTTCTTGTTTTGATGAATGAGAATATCTCCTATATTTTTTATGATGATTTGATTCAAGAAAATCCTTGTGCAAGGTGGTGTGTCAATTTGGAAAAGAGTTTCCAAAGTCGAGAACACAAACTAATTAATCGTTAAGAATAGATGCATAGTTATTGGGCTATTAAGGATACCAGAAATATCTTAACCCTAAGCCACAATCGGAAGGTGAAAACAGAGGGACCGTATTTGCATGGTGTGCATAAATGAATGAGGTTCACATGAATTAATTCACTAATAAATTGGACTCTATAGGATTGAGATTAGACATCGACTGTGGAGATTAGGTGCTCTAGAATTAATTGAGATTAATTCTTTGAGTGATTAATTAAATAGTTTAATTAATCGTAAATCGTAAAAAGTTATGAACCCATATTTAATTAATTGATGAACTTAGAGGGTCACACCCTTCCTCGATATTATCCTCAGGATGAATTTAATGAAAATTCTCCAATTAGATTAGAGAGAAATCGCCTAAATCGATTTTAGGCTAAAGAAGAGGATTTTTGACTAAAAGTCAAAATATTTGTCTTAAGTCAAAGTAGGTCTTCTTGGATGGATTAATTGATGTATCAAATTAGTCTAATTAAATTAATTATTAATTTAATTCAATCAATTTCAATAGTTGATTTTAATTGATCCAATCAAAAGAATTAAATTAGAGAGAGAATTAAATTTCATAAATGCCAAGTTGGAAAATCATGTGACATTTTAATTAAAGTATTACTTAAAATACCACATGAAATATCCTGCTTAGATACCATGTGGATCATTGGAATTTAAAAGGAGGATCTAAATCATTCCCTCCAACTTCCATGCCACCTAGGACTCCAAGTAGGATATAAATAACCACCATCACACCTTCCACACCTCAACTTGGCCAAAAATTTAACAAAGAAAACCTAAAAATTTTGAAAAATTCTCTTTCCCTCCAAAAACCAATTTCCTCTTCATATTCTCCATTAGATCTTCATTCCTAAGTTTAGATCTAACCATAAACTTGAGAGGATTTAAAAGAGGAAGTGTGGATTCAACATCCAAGTGTGAATCCACCTAAGAGATTCATAAATCAAGTGTTGGTTTATGCAAAGGAACTCACGGTCTTGAGGAATTTTGGAAAAAAAAAAAAAAATCAGTTCTTTGAAGATTTGGGAGAAGATCAAGCTTTTCTTTCAAGTGTTTGGAAAGATTAAGCATTGAATTGGATCATTCAAGGAGATCAAGTGTTGATCAAAGATTGAAGACCAAGTTTCAATCATTGGAAGAGTCCTCACACCTGAATTGATTTTCTCATTGGATCAAGGTAATTTCCTCACCTATAAATTTAGATCTATACTCATATGGTGATCCTTGAAATTTTAGGCTATTTATTCATGTTTGATGAATATAATTTAATGTTTCTTCCGCTGCAATTTTGATTATTTTGCATTACCTTTACTTTCATTAGAGGCCTTCTCATTGGATAGTTTGGAGAAAGCCTGGAGGTAGATTTTCAAAGGGCTAGTCCGTGGCACGCGGTCAACCGTGCCTTATGTATGTATGGCTCTTCCGAGCGGCCACTCAGGAAGACAAATGGAGGAATGAGGATATTTATATGTTAGTTATAAGTGTGATAGACCCACTAAAAACTAGTTCAGCCTAACTTATTTCCTTTCATGAATGTTAATGAGTTTTGAGCCATTTGATCATGTATGTTACATGAATTCTTACGTTTCTGAATTATGATTAGCTCTTGTATGTTCATGAATTCCATAATTCCACCGTTAGCGTACCTAATTAATCATTCTCATGCTCTTCATCTTAGCCATAAATCTTGCTAGGTCAGTGGACTCATGATTTCATAATCTACTTCATGTAAGGAATTGATTCCATGTTCGATTGATAGAGTTGGATGTCTTAGCTTAATGTTCTAACTTTGTTTTGTTTTATTGCATTATGTAAATTTAGAACTTGATGATACTTGATATGGTTTTGTTTTATTTTGGAAAAATTTGGTATGTAAATATTAGGAATATTATGTTATTGCAAGTAATGGATAATATTTGAGTTTTTGTTATAGATATAGTTCAGTTCTCTATATGTGAGTAATGTTACGGACGTAGGGGCAGATGCTCTAGGATCTCGGGGCATTACATGCATTGTTGGATTAAAGATATGATGGAATTTTGGTCTATTTAATGAAATAATATGTTGGTTTCTTAGCGAAATCTGATTAACTATGTTTAGCACAGTTTACAAGCAACTTCAGTACAACAACGGAAACTTTGAATATATGTAATTGTAAATTGCAGTATGCTAAAATTTTTTTTTTTGTGTGTGTATTTGATTGGAGAAATGCCTAAAGTATCGTAGCTTTATTCACGTTGCTCCCCATAATATTTTCAATCTACTATGGAGAATTTAAAATCCAAATTGGGGTTGAAACATATCGAAACATTGAAAAAAAGTCCATTCTATATATGTCTCGAGACGTCCAAACTAAATGCTAGCTTCATTGGGATTAAAGCTATACTAAGGAGGTTTGACATCAAAAGGCTTGCTTTTACTTTCGAGGAAGATGTGGAAGTTCCGTTTCTTACATCAGAGCTCTTGATTGTTTTAGGGTTGCAGCACGTCGGACAATTTGTGGATATAAGATTGAAGATGGAGTCTTCAATTGTTGCACGGTTGTCTTCTAGAAAAATGAAGAATGTCACCCAATCTGAAATAGCAAAAAAATTAGAGTAGTTAAGGAAAGTGATGAAACATTAGATGATTTTTTAAGTTGTATATACTTTTAGTTTTTAATCGTTGTTTTTATTTTCGACGAGTAATTATTGGACGCCACGACCTCTCCTACTTTACGTGGATAATTTATCAAGAGTTGGTTTGTATGTTGGGGGTGAAGCGGCACATATGACATACGCTATTCTGGCTCATGGACATGGCTTGCTACATTAACTATTGTAATTTGGGCGGTTGAATTTGGGCATTGGTTGTACTGTTGTTCTATGATTTACTAGTATTCTTTTTCTTTTTTTTTTATGTTAGTATCGAAAAAAGTTTGTGACTTTTTTGTTGTTATCGTGAAGGATATTAGGTTCCGAGAAGTTCGATGATAATTTGTTGTATTTTGGATGGAATTATTTTGAACTTTTGTACAAAATATTTGAAATTAGGTACATATGCCATTTAATAAAGTACAGTAGGTGGTATTCCAAAGTATAGATGATCCCTGATATTTTGAAGTTAAATACAAAATATTGGATTTTAGGTATAATAGTCCTATAATGAAGTGTATATAGCCAGTATCTTGAAATACACTTGATGTAACTAAATATTGAAGTATAAAGGTAGTTTATTTTGAAGTAACTTTGTTGACAGCATTTTGGATGTTTTTCCCTCAAGGAATAACATATAATTATGGAAAATAGTGAAGAATATTCAATAAATAGAACTCAGTACAAAATGCTACATTTCAAATACATGATCCAAATAAATGAAGTATAGATTCTCTAATTCGGTATTGCTTCCCTGAAATGTTATCCTTTAAAACCAACACTACATCACTTATGAAATTAACAAACTTTGTCATGGATCTAGCTCCTACTAATGATACTTAACACTATAGCGAATTATTATTTAACTCTTGGAATGGACAAAACATTGCCTTCCAACCATGTTAACAAACTAAAACAACACCTTCTTGATGGTGTTTTGGTTATTTTTTTTCCTCAATAAATAAAATATAATTATTGAAAAGACTAAAAAATATTTAATAAATATGGTCAGTACAAAATGCTCGATTTCAAGTACACTGGCCATATAAATAAAGTACAATTTTCTATGAAATTCAGTGTTCTTCCCCAAAATGGATATCCTTTGACACTAAATACTAAATTATGTTAAAAATTAACTTCGTTTGTCCTCTATAGACCAAAATAGCACCTGTTTCGCATTTATTGGGCAGTTTTGATGGTCAAATTTTTAAAGTTTTCACAATTATGAATGACTAACATGGATGTAGCTCCTACTAATGATACTTAACACTACTGCGAATTATTTCTTAACACTTACAATAGATAAGATAATAACTCCCAATCTTTTAACAGGCATCGAATACCTCAAAACTAAAATTACACCTTGTTGATGGTGTTTTGGTCATTTTTTTCTCAATAAACAAAGTATAATTATTAAAAAGACTAAAAAAAATTCAATAAGTATGGTCAATACAAAATGCTCGATTTCAAGTATACTGACCATATAAATAAAGTACAATTTCTTTGAAATACAGTATTCTTCTCTTAAATGGCTATCCTTTTACACTAAATACTAAACTATATTAGAAATTAACTTCGTTTGTACTCTATAGACCAAAATAGATTTCGCAATTATTGGGCAGTTTTGATGGTCAAATTCTCAAATTTTACATAAATATGAATGACTAACATGGATGTACCTCCTACTAATAATACTTAACACTAATGCAAATCATTACTTAATATTTATAATAGACAAGACGATAACTTCCAACCATTTTAACAGGCTTAGAACATCTCAAAACTGAAATTGCACCTTGCTGATGGTGTTTTGGTCATTTTTTCTCAATAAATAAAGTATAATTATTGAAAAGACAAAAAAATATTCAATAAATAGGGTAAGTACAAAATATTCTATTTCAAGTATACTGATCATATAAATTAAGTACAATTTTTGTTAAATTCAATATTCTTTTCCCAAAATAGCTATCATTTTACACTAAATACTAAATCGTGTTAGAAATTAACTTCGTTTGTCCTTTATAGACCAACATGACATCGGTATCGCATTTATTGGACAATTTTGATAGTCAAATTTTTAAATTTTGCATAACTATGAATAACTAATATGAATGTAGCTCCTACTAATGATACTTAACACTACTTTGAATCATTACTTAACACTTACAATGGACAAAACGATGACTTCCGACCATTTTAACAAGCGTGGAACACCTCAAAACTAAGACTACACCTTGTTGATGGTGTTTTTGGTCATTTTTTCTCATTAGGTAAAGTATAATTATTGAAAAGATTAAAAAAATATTCAATAAGTATGGTAAAGTGCAAAATGTTCGATTTCAAATACACTAGCTATACAAATTAAGTACAATTTCTATGAAATTCAATATTTTTCCCCAAAATGGCTATTCTTTTATACTAAATACTAAATTATGTTAGAACTTAACTTCATTTATATTCTATAGACCAATGTAACACTAGTATCATGCTTGTTGAGCAGTTTTGATAGTTAAATTCTCAAATTTTATACGACTATGAATGACTAATATGAATGTAACTCCTACTAATACTTAACACTACTAGGGATCATTACTTAATACTTAAAATGGACAAGACGATGACTTCTATCCATTTTAACAGGCATGAAACACCTCAAAACTATTATTACACCTTGTCAATAGTGTTTTGGTCATTTTTTCTCAATAAATAAGGTATAATTATGGACAAGACTCAAAAAATATTTGACAAGTATAGTTAATACAAAATGTTCAATTTCAACTATACTGGCCATACAAATTAAGCAATATTTTTGTGAAATACAATATTCTTTCCAAAAATAGCAATCCTTTTATACTAAATACTAAATTATGTTAGAAATTAATTTCATTTGTTCTCTATAGACCCATATAACACTGCTATCACACTTATGGGCCAATTTTGATGGTCAACATGTCCATAATGTTTAATAAATATGACTTCGTATAAAATGTTCTATTTTAAGAACATTGTTAACATAGATGAAGTACAATTGTCCTGAAATCCAATATTTATTTCAAAATTTTCTAATGCACAACATGTTCATGATATTCAATGACTCAATACAAAATATTCCATTTTAAGTACATTTTAATATAAATAAAGTATAAATGTCCTGAAATTCAGTATTGGTTTCAAAATTTTTGATGCACAACATGTCCATAATATTTGATAAGTATAAATCAGTACAAAATACTCCATTTCAAATGCATTGTTAACATAAATGAAGTACAAATATCCTAAAATTCGGTATTTGCTCCAAAATTTCCTAATGCACAATATGTCCATAATATTCAATAAGTATAGCTTAGTATAAAATGCTCCATTCTAAATACATTATTAACAGAAATGAAGTACGAACGACCTAAAATTCAATATTTGTTCCAAAATTCCTTGATATACAACATGTTTATAATATTCAATAAGTATGATTCAATATAAAATGATCTATTTCGAGTACATTGTTAACATAAATTGTAACGCCCCGTGCCACGATAGCTACCCGCCCCGTGGCCCGGGACGATACTCGTAGTCGGACATTCATGCTAAAACCAAAATAGGAACTAACATGCTCAAATCAAACTAAATCCATCGAAAATTCATTCATACTAGAGATGTTCATACATATTACATATCTTTTCAAAATGGGCTCAACTATCTAAATATACAAGTCATAAGTTCAAAATATAGCCGAGCTAGAATTACAACTTAATTACAGATTCCAAAAGAACATATACAAATCAGGCTCACATCTTCAGTTGATATTCCACGTCTTAAGATCCTACATAATATGGTAGAGTCATGAGTCACACGACCCAGTAAAACTTATGGCATGATGAGAGAAAAGAGAAAGAGTTCCAAACAATATGCATATGGACAATGGAACAAGAATGTGATTTCAGTAAACAGTTCAGAACATTCAGAATAAACGGATCAAATCAATAACAGGTATCGCATTCGAGTCATAAGGCAGAAACAAGTATTTGGTAAGTCTATCACCCTTATATCTTCAATATAATCAGATAAAATCCTTATCCCTCCAACTCTCGAAAGAGCAACAGATACAGTAAAGCACAGTCGACATTCGTGCTTTAGAATAATCCTTCGAAACCCTATCTCCAGGGTCATCCGGATTATTCCACAGATGAAGATTCATATAAGCTCGTATTGACCACCCGACGTTGCCCAATCCAATACTCATATAAATTCCCTGGGCCCAACAGACAGTCAGAACAGTAGGCTATGAACAATCAAGACAGTTCAAATGTACCAAAATCATGAAGCTATTGGCACGTTCGATTGACTAATGGCAATTAAATAGACAATTCGAAAGTTTAGTCAATCATTTAGTTCAAACAAACGAGCATTGGACTATGGACTAGAGGATTCATCATTTTGAAAACTTAATTATACCTTGAAAAGATTGGATACGGACTTTGTTCAACCAAACGAAGCCAAAAATTGCGTTGAAGGAAGTCTGATCAGGCGCTTAAGCTCCGGTTTGGGCGCCAAACACAAAATTATTCCAGTGAGCTGGGTGCTTAAGTGCCTAGCTTCTGGAGTGTCTCTAGTGAGCTGGGCGCTTGGGCGCCTAGCTTCTGGAGTTGGCCATCCAGACCGGCGCTTGAGCACGCGTCTTGAGCGCTTAAGCGCTGAGTTTCGGCCATTTTTTTTCGTTTCTTCGCCTTTTTATTTTCTTTTGATTTTTGGTTCAAAATCATATTTTTGGGATTGTTTTATATCTATAAACATTTATAAAATGTCGTTTTATGATTTTGGTAAAAGATTTTTCGTTTTACAAAATCAAGTCGAAATATGACGTTTTGTCTGTGTCCTTTGTTCATGTCCGTTTTTAAGTTATCAAATCCACCTCTTAGTCCATCGTCCTTAGTTCAATATCTCATCCAAGCTCAGGTTATGATTTTTACGAACATTAGGGGCTCAAAATGGTCATGTTAATGGAATAACACATATATATACCAAGAATCCATTTCATAGAGCTCACAATACAAAGCAAGAACAACATGAACAACATACTTTGAGCTTGAATCTGAATATCACATGAGCATGGAATGGAGCATGGAATCAAGAATGAGAGAACGAGAACCATAAGTCTTACTTGCTAGAGCTTCTAGGCTCGTCTTGAAGAAATGCTAGAAATTCCAAGTTTGAGTTAAACACCTAACAACAAACCAAACCAAGTGTTAACTCTCATATAACCATGTCTAAATCACTTACTTATCAAGCTAAAATCATGCTTACCAAGGTTAGAGTGATCCCTTGAGTTTTCCCCTTAAGTTACTTAGAAAAATATCAAAGATTTTGGGCAAGAAATGGAGCTGCCGAGAGCTGGAAATGGAGGAAGAAAAGGAGATATTTTTCTGCGGAATTCTTGAAGTGAAATGGCTTGGTTCAAGCCTAACTTTACCTTGAATATATATGAAGATTGTGTGCAAAGTTGTGGTCAAAGTTTGCAACTCAAAGCAACCAACATATCCCTTAATTCCTTGGAGGATTACAGCTGAAGCATGCAGCCCATGCATCATCTTGCAAAATCTTATTTTTTTGTCTTTTCTTTTTTTTTTTTTTTTTTTTGAATTGTTTAAATTTTGGGCTGAAAACATGGCTGCTATTTGGGCTGAAATTAAATAGATTTTGGACCTATTTTGGGCTGAAATAACGTGAGAAATCGAAACTCCAACGTGAGAAATTATTTTGAACGCGAAACTCATTTTTGGAATTAAAACGTGTTTCGTTTTATTTAAACCAAAACAATTTGAGAAAATCAGCGATTTGAATATTTTAATTAGGGAAAACTCGGGGTATTACATAAATGAAGTACAAACATCCTAAAATTGAGTACAAAATGCTCCATAGAACATTATCTATAACATCTCAAAAATTTCCCTAATCAAGATTTTAACCTTTTGTTTTTCAAACGATCATACGTTTTCATAATCACGAAAATTATTTATTGCCAAAACAATTTATTTACACTTGAAAAAAAAATTCTTGCATTCAAAACTTCGTTTATGTATCGTTTCAACCCAAATGAGCCTCCTAGGCCCAAGAAATTAGCCCAAACTAAACTAAGACTTAGCCCAACCATTCTTGACCCAATTTAAACATTTCAAAATATATATATATATATATATATAGAAAATGCAACAGTTGAATCGGCCAACTACATGGGTGAGGGATTTCCTCACTCACTCCCATCAATCTTGAGGCCAAACTTCTCCAAGAAGCTTTGGTAATTGAGGATAATACCTTGGCCAATTTTCTTTTGCAAACATACCCCTCTTCTCCCTCTATAAATAGGATGATGGATAGCCGTTTGTCTTCCACTCCATTTGTAAGACAACTTTTCATCTCTCACTCCCTGCATTATCTATACATATTCACATACCATCTTCTTGCAATCACCATTTCTTAAGGAAGAAACTACATTATCTTAAACCATATCCTACCATTTGATAAGTAGAGGAAGTACGAAACACTCTCATTAGGCATATTAGTAAGATTGAATCAATATATAAGAATATATGGTAAGATGAGATTGAAGTCACTTCAACGTTAAAAGCTTAGAACCATGAGTAAGACTTATGGCTTCCTCTCTTGCCTTCATGTGTTTCATTTTGCTTATTCTTGGCAAAAATTTGTTAGTGAGCTTTATGATCGATTATTGTGATGTTCATCGATTCGGTTTGCTCAATATCACTAATAAATGATGACTTGAGATCTTTGAATGATATGAGACCTCATCCACATTATGAATATGATCTTGAGACTTTGGACCTTGGATAAAATAGAAAATTTGAGGCAAACTGGAAGAAATAAAGTTATGGACCTAAATATCGATTTTCACTTTAAACTTGTAAAATGAATTTGAAAATTAAAATTTCAAAAAATTTGTTTAAAAATTTGATTTTTGGAAGTCTGAATTCCAGACGAAAAATAAAAAAAAAAAAAAGGAAAAAGAATTTTGAGCGCTTGAGCACCCATTGGGCGCTGAAGCCAGTGGCTTTGATCACTGTTTGCTAGCGCCCAAATGCGCTCCCAAGTACCTGGACTCAAGTGAGTAAAATACTATTTAAGCACTCAAGCGCTCAAACCCAAGATGAAAAATACTATTTTGGCGCTCTAGCGCCCATACGAGCGTTCACTGTTAAGGCGCTTGAGCACCTATACAAGCGCTCAAGCCCATTCCAGTACCTAAATTTTCATGTTCTGGCTTCGTTTTGTTAACTCGAGTGCATATTTCACCTCTTTAAATATGTTTAAGGCTTCAAAATAAAATTTTTCCTAGTCCATGGTCCAAGTTCAAATCATTTGTTTGAATCTATTGGATGTTTGAATTCATGCCTATTGTAGCTATATGTTTCTAATATGGTCTAATATTTTCTATTCATTCCAAACCTATATGTATATTGTAAGTTAGGCCTTGGGAATTTTTAAGGGAATTGGATTGGGCGATATCGAGTTGACAATCTGAACCTCTGTGAATTCCTATTTGGTAGGTCGACCGGAAGAATCCTGGAGGTAGGGTTATGAAGAGCTACTTCAAGGCACGTGGGGTCAACTGTGCCTTTCAGTATGTTTGATGCTCCTTGAGGGAGCATTTGAGGGATAAGGATTATATGTTTGATATGTGTTGGAGTTATAAGGGTGACAGATCCATCAAATATTTGATTTAGCCATATGACTTTATTGATATGGATGTGACATAAGATTATATGTTATCCATTTGTTCTATTCGTTTTGTATGTTCCGAAAGATTGTTTGAAGTCACATTCATGTTTTTGTTCTGTATATGCCTTTCATTTGAATCTTGTACTTTGTGTCCTATGCTATAAGTTTTGCTGGGTCAGTAGACTCATAATTCCAATATTACCATGTAGGTAATTAGCTGTGTGGATCAGTTGAGATTGGGCGGCTTCCTGTTAGCATTTTAGTTGAGATTGGGTCATGTACATGATTGTATTTAGTTTAGTTGGATTTTGTATGGACTTCGGGCATAAGTAGTATGTAATTTAGATTACATGATGTATTTTGGAAAAATTTTGGCCTGTAATTATGGAATTTTTTGGAACATTAAGCTATGAATTTGCATATTAGATTTCTGTTTATGATTATTAGTTAGTTTTTCGTTTGTGAGTAGCGTTTCAAACCTGTGGGAGGATGCTCTAGAACTCTGGGGCATTGCATTATCCATATAAATTAACAAACATCCTAAAATTGAGTACAAAATGCTCCATAGAACATTATCCATATAAATTAAGTACAAGCATCAACACAGTAGCAGTACATAAATGATCCCACATTAGCAACCATGTAGTTCTTCAGCATGATTCTGAATTCCTCAACATCCTTGAATGTTTGTCTCATTCTATGTATACAATGTCTCCATCCATCAATTGAGTTCCTACCTAAACCCACTTCATTTTGGAATGAATCAGTGGAACCAATATCATCATCTAATGCATCCCTTTGAGTTTAACAATGCAAGACAATTTTAGATAAATGAAACATCATCAGAGAATACTCCCAATATAAAATTCAAGCATTGCAATATAATTTTTTATTAATGAAGTATTATCAAAGAGCACTCAAAATATAAAATTCAAATATTGCAATACAAATTTTGATTAATGAAGTATTATCAAAGAACACTCAAAGTATAAAATTCAAAAATTGTAGCACAATTTTTGATAAATAAAATATTATTGTGGAACACTCGAAATATAAAATTCAAATAATACAGTATAATTTTTCATAAATAAAGAATGACTCTGAAACATTTAAATTATAAAATTCAAACATCATAATATATGTTTTTATAAATGAAGTATTACCATAGAACACTCGAAGTATAAAACTTCAATGCAATACAACTTCAGATAAACGAAGTATGATTGTAGAAGACTTTTAAGTATACAAATTTTAGCAATTTAGTACAATTTCAAATAAATGCAGTATTACTCTAAACTACTTCCAGTATAAAACGTAAGCAATACGCTACATTCAAATAGTGAAGAACTACCTGTATGTGTTACTGCCCTTCCTTCCACGTCCACTGGGCTCGTCTTTCCGACTGACCAAAATATCAATAATGTTCGTTTTAGGATCAGAAGTAATATGACCATATTTGAGACATTGTCATCAATGTTTAGAGTCACGTACAATCTCTCATATGGAGCTATGTATTACAAAGTGAAGAACAGAGAGTTGATTTCACTTTACATTTTTGCAAGATTAAAGTAGAGGCCTTTCAGAGTTGAGCTATCCTTAATTCACAATAACCTCCCTAATATTTGAAGAGATGCTCCTTTCATTACTTGTCGACATTTTCTACGAAAAAGAAGGATAAAAATGTAAAAAAACAAAAGTCTTAGAATCATAGTTGTAACGTCCCGGGTTACGATAGCATTCCGCCCCATGATCCGAGATGCCACTTGCATATGAAAAACGATCTAAAACTAAAAAGCAAGAACTAACAAAAAATAATTCAAACTAAAATCCCAAAATATCATTTCAAGTCAATGAAGTTGTCCAAGATACATAAGCAACTAATTAACTATTACAAGCCGATTTAACGATACAACTTATAAGTCCAAACGTCCAAGCTAGCTAAAAGTACAAGCTTAATACAAGTCAAAAGGAACTAATTATGATCAAGCTTGAGCTATCAGTCAAATATCATGGCTTATAAACCTACATAATATTGTGAAATCATGAGTCCACTGACCCAGTAAAACTTATGGCATGAGGACATAAATGAAGGAGTTTCAAATAATAGGCATATCAATTTCAAGACGAGAATGTGATTTTCATAAATGATTCAGAATCAATCAGAACGAACGAAGCAAACAAATAATAATAGACATATATCACATTCAAGTCCTATGGCTGAAAAAATATTTTGGTAGGTTTGTCACCCTTATAACTCCAATATATATCATATAAATTTTCTTATCCCTTCAAACTCCCGAAGGAGTAACTTATAAATGGTAAAACACAGTCGACGTACGTGCTTTAGAATAGCCCCCCAAAACGCTACCTCCAGGGTCATCCGGACTACCCCACTTGCAGGGATTTACAAGAGTTCAGACAGTCAATCCGACGTTGCCCAATCTAATACCCCTACAAACTCCCAGGGCCCAACTTGCTTGCTTTCATAAGGCTAACAATAAACGGGACATTCAAAGATATCTTATAATCATGAAGCCATTTGACACATATTTGATTGACCAATTATCATTTAAAATGAATAATTCGAAAACGCGGTCAATCATATCAATCAAACAAATCGAAATATGGAATCATAGACTGTAGAGAATAAATGGATCGGAATTGAGATCATAGACTGTAGAGGGCAAATAAATCGAAATTGGACTATGGACTAGAAAATTTTTTATTTTGAAATCTTTATCTTTTTAAAAGAGAAAAAATACGAAAGAAATCATTTGGTAACAAATGTAAATATCGAATTCATTTAATTTGACTTTGGATATAAGACCTCATTTAGATCATAAAAAATGATTTTGTTAAAAGATATGGAGTTTCAATTTAAATATATTACATTTAAAGAAAAAATATCAAAATAGCTCAAAATCAACATTTTTCTAGCGGCAATCTACTTTTCGATTGCTTTAAAAATTTATCTCAATGAGTTAAAATCCGTATTTTAACTCCATAAATAACTAAACTCAATAATCTTTCTAATGATATATTTTTCGGGTTAATTTGATAAGGAAAAGTTCAATTTTTAAAATTCGGAAAGTAGAAGTCAAGGCAGAGTTCAATCCAGTTTCTCGAAAATCTGGCGGGTCGTGTTCGAAGAATTTTTTCGGCTATATTTTTTTATGATTTTGAGTGAATCTAAATTTTAATGTTATCTACACTTAAAGAGGTTTCTAATGATATATATCATATGAGCAATTTAGACAAGAGGAAGTCAAGTTTTCAAGGTCGAGAAGTTAGAAGAAAGATAGAAGCCTCACTGATTTCCTGCAAGAGAGGCAGTCTGCCTTCCGAGGGCATTTTGGCTCATTTCCCTTCTTTGCTCATTTCCCTTCTTTGTTTTTTATAATTCTTAATTCTAAAGGCATCTACACTCAAAGAGATTTCCAACGGTATATTATATGGGCTATTTGGACAAATGGAAGTCGAGTTTTCGTGGTCAAGAAATGAAAGGTTGTGTTGGGCAAAACTACTCAAGAGGCTGTCAGTTTTCTTACGTTTTTAAATGTTCAAATCTTTTATTAAATCCATACTTCCCATCTCTTTTCATTTTCAGTCTCAAAACATCATAATACATGGTCCATAGATGATCAGGTCATGATTTTATAAGAATAATCATCATATTAACAAATATTAAGAAGAAATGAGCCAATAAAAACGAATATATCAAGAAGAAATGAACCAATAAAAACAAATATATTATCATGATCATCAATATCATAGGCTCAATATAGAAGATGAACACAACATGGAGAAGAAGAACACGTAAGCATATGAAAGAGATAAGAGTTCCATAAGTCTTACTTGTTGTCCAAAGCTTAATTGCTAGCACACTGAGCACTCCGATTACGAACAACCGTCTAAACACAATTATCAAGTTCTAAATCAAACTCAAATCTTAATTTATCACAATATCTAATCATAAACTAAAACTTACTTACCAAATAGTGGAGAGAAACCCCCCTTGATTTCCTTTTAGATCCCTTCTTTTACTTAAAGAAAATTTTGAGAGCGTGTGTGTTGAAATGCAAACCACCGAGAGGAAGAAAAGGAAAAGTGGGAGAGAGCAAAAGTTTCAACAAAAATGAAGATCAAGTACCCATCCTTTACATCAAATCTATCACTTATAATAGCAAGAGTTGGACAATACTTGGTGCATAAATTTTTGAATAAAAAAAACTACAACCACTCCAAATTTGGTGAGGAAAATCGAGCAATCCCATGCTTTTGCAGATGAAATCTGATTTTCAGATTTTCATCTCATTTTTCATATATTATTTTATTTTATTATTATTATTATTATTTTGAAATACTTAATATATATATATGGTGGTTGAAATGAGGCTATAATTGGGTTAATTTCTTGGGCTTAAAGAATTGTATTTGGGCTTAAATTATCGTAAGAAATCGAGGCATGAACGAGAAAATATTTCGAGTGTGTAAAACATATTCATAAGATAAAACGTTTCTCATTTTATTAAGATCCGTTTAGTTTATGAAATCGACGATTTATAATTTTAATTAGGAAAATCTCAGGGTGTTACAATAGTAGAGGATGGGCTGCAAACAAAATGATGGGCACTGAATGCAAAATGAAAGTGCAGGTGGTCGTGGTGGTGGTGCCGACAGTTGTTCCCTTTTCCCTTTTCTCATTCTTCTTTTCAGGGAGGAGAAATTAGATTGGAGTATTTGGGAGTATGGATAGTGAAGAAAAAAGGACAAAAAAAGAAAAATAGTGAAAAAAATACTAATGAAGAGGAGAAGTTAGATTGGAGTGTTTGAAAGCATGGATAGTGGAGAAGAAAGGACAAAAAAAGAAAAATAGTGGATAAAGCACTAACGAAGGTTATTATGGCCAAACCAAGAAAAGAGATAGTGGACTCTAAAAAAAGTGAAAAGTGGGGAGTTGATTCTTAAAAAACTCAAGTGGAGCATAAATTATAAATTGAATGTAAGATTTGGTACTTTTAAATAACTTCCCCTTGATAGAATTTTGGTTTATGAATGATTTAAATAATGGTTTAGATATGTAAGTTTAAATTGGGTGATACGTTTACTTTGATGGTTTAGAATAATTTGATTAATTCATACCGGTAGGATGTTTACATCAATAGTTTGGTATGATGTAGTTTAGTTTGCTTATTTATCAATATGCCCTCATTGTTAAATATTACAAAAAATTCATTAGATATTTCATTTTTACTTTAAAGTACCCAAAAAAATTCAAAAAAATGCGAAACCATTAAAATTTATCTATTTGTGCTTATATAAGATATTTAGTATAATTTTGAGTACTATATAATTTTAGAAATACATTGGGACAAAAGGGCTAGAAATAATTATAATTTTTTTACTAATTCCTAATGTAGTAATCCTAAAAAAATGTAGTAATTAATTAAATTTTTTATATCTATTCTTTATAAAATGGTTGCTAAAATTAAACTATAAATATAAGTTTATAGTGATATTTTTACCAATAATATTTTCACTTTTTAAAATTTAATCGAAAATATTATAAATATCGAATTTGCATATTTATTGTTTTGCGAATTTCGAATAAAAAATTCAGATTATTTAATTTCATTACAAAAATACAAATTTATCATGTTTGACATAATATAATTTTAATTTGCAAGTGTGAGGATAATTACCATATTTTAAAAATAAGTTTATAGTGATACTTTTAAAATACAAATATTCATTGTTGAAAAGGGTTTAATGGCATTTAATGTAATTTTGGGCAACTAAAAGACAAACTAATCAACTGAATTTGATAACTAAAAAGGTGGTCAAATAAACCTCCCATTTTGAAGAGTTTAATTAAATCCCCATTAATCATTACAACTAAGGGCTTGTGGATTAATGGGTGCTAGCAAACAAGCAAACATTGGTTTGTAATGATTTATCTTACCAAGCCTTCGTTAACCGGAAAAGTAAATGGCCAATTAGCATTTTAACCCTTTTTTTTTTCAGGGCTAAGATTAAGTTACTGTTTTTTTCTTGTAATTCTTTTTATTTGATTTCAAATTGTACTTGTTCTATAAATGAGATCATTCATTTTTTCCCCTATTACTAAGTAAAAGGATTCAAAATGAAACTTCAATTAATTTGGTTAGATATCAGACCATTTTATATAATATTATATTAAATAATAGTTTTTCTTTTTCCTAACGTTTTAATAAATCTTTATTTTCTTTTGTCCTTTATCCAAGTTTACCAAATTAGACCGAAAAAAATAGAAAGTTTTCAGAGGTAAATATCTATTCTTGCAATCTTTATTTCAGTCAAGTTGCTCATGACTTTCCCAAATAGATGAATTGATTTTCAATTCATTTTGTCATCATTTACTTATATTAAGGATTCAAATGCATTCGCACTTAATAGCATTTGCTTAAGTAACTAAAAAATAAAACCATTGTCAAATATTATTATTTGAAAAATGATATCCATTTAGTAAAATTTATCTAAAAATCGCCACCATACTTATACGTGGAGGTCCCCTCTTAGACAAAAAGTAGGGATCTTAATTCCTAGTACGTTCCCACAGGCCATAGGTTTATTTTCTGATTGTAAAGTCATAATCACCCTTCACGTTCATTATATATATTCTGGAATGTCATCAGTAATATTTATTGATTAGATTAGACTGCATAATCAGTTCGGGTCACCATTCAATGAAATTAAATGCATGAGGACAGTCCTGTCATTTCCACTTTTGGATGGTTAACTTATAGTTAGTACAATTATTTTCTATTAAAATAATTAAGGAAAATAGAATATAATTTTGTTTTATTAACACAGCAATTTCACGTAAATTAAATGTACCAACGGGTAAACAACAATTTATTATCCAGCACTCTTCTGTTTTGATCTATAACGGATCGAGTCTAAAATGGATATTAGTTAAGAGTGACAACCGTATCGAGTAGTGTCGATTCATATCGATTTGAGGTAAAAATATTATAATATTTTTTTTAACTTGGTTTAAATAGTATTTAACTCAGTAAGCCTTAATCCGAAAATAATCCAATGTTTTTGTGTCAACTTTTGTTAATCTGAAAATAAAACAGGTTAAACAATTAGCCATCAATATGCAATTCACAAATTAAACCAACCTATTTTAACTTCTGATCATTTTGCATTTTTCACTAGACAAGTCATCTAAAAAATTTAAGGCATTTTATTTTTTACTAAAACCTTAAAATAAGTATCTAAATATATTTTACCATCAACTATTATTTATGAATTCATTAAAATTTATCATGTTTAATTTTTCACGTTTGGGTCGAATTAGGGTAGATTGACAGGTTACCCAATAATATTGTGTTTTATTGTGTTTTTTAAGTCACCCAATATCCAATTTGAAACAGCGCACTGTTTTCGTAGTACTTATCAGGTCGAAAAGATATCAATCCAACTCAATAACCCCAACCAAATCCAATAATTTTTATCTGTTCATGTCATGTTCTTGCATTATGTAGAAAATTGCCACTCCTAATGATCCTTTAGGTTTGACCTACTTACACAAACATCACCTGTTATTTGAGAAATTACAATTATACTCCCCTATGGTTAGTTTATCAAATAGAAAACTTGATTAAGATTATATAACATTATCATTAAATCCTTGAAATTCTAACATATTAATCGAGACATTTCAAATAGGCTTCCTATAATCTAACTTTTCGTGTAGTTCTCTGTTAAATTGTATTGCATAAAACTCTGTGTCTGCTAAGTCTAATTCTCAATGCTCCAAATTTTCACTGCTATTAGAAGTAAAATTTGTTGGTCTGTTCGCGACAGATTCGATTAAATGAAGTAATTTTTTTTTTTTTAAATTATATTTGTTCACATTACTTGCGATCCAGCTCGTATTTGAACTTCATCTGCGTAGATTCCAGGAGGTAGCAAATCTACTTAAATATGCTTTATAGTTTAATGCACTATATAAGCTGGGAGAATTATAAAATGTCAGTCTCAAAAGGTGATTTTTAAGGTTTGGTATTAAAACTGTGAGAGTGATTAATTTTAGTCGTACATCTCACATAATCATTGCAACTTCAACCCTAAATTAAATATTGGGATAATTACCTCCGCACCCCCGAAATTTACCATTATTACCCAAACACCCCCTAAAGTTTGAATAATCACTATTACACCCTGCAACTGTACATTTTAGTTAATACATAATTATAATTACAACCCCTAAACAAGTAAACATATACATATGTTACAACTAGGCTTGTAAATGGATAGGGTATTACCCTACCCATACCCTAAAATATCCATATAATAAGACCCTATATTCTACCATATCCAATGGGTATTGAGACCCATAGGGTCTATCAATTGGATCTACCCTATCATACTAATACCCATTGGATCTATTCTATTTTACCCAAGACCCATTAGGTCTATAAAAGTAGACCTGTCAATTTAGATATTCGAATACTGATGTTCTCATTATCCGGATGTGGATCGAATTAAATTTTGATCAAATGCTAAAAATAAATATTTGCATCTGTATTCGTCGAATATTGATCGGATATTCGAATATCCGATATATGTTTTAATAGTTAGAAAGCAGATGTAATATCGAAATATTGTATATCCATTATTCTCAATCTTCATCCTGCATTTGGATTTGTTACTTCACATATCTGAATTTATTATATTAATGTCCAAAAATTAAAGTTCATGAGTAAATCATTTTAAATATTCTAACATAATCTAAAATTTTAATATATAGCTTATAATTCTTAAATTTTGTTTTTATGTATAATTTAATACCTATGCATTATATTATTTATATAAATAATTATATCTAAAGTTCTGTGAAAAAACGGATAATTTTTGGATGTGAATATTTTGAATGCGGATACTATTATATCTGTATTCAAAATTTTAGACAATGGATACGGATATGAATATATCCGACTATTTTTTTATACAAATAATATTCGTCAATTTTGAATACAGATGCAGATAGTCGAACGGATATTCGGATATTTTTGACAGGTCTATATGAAAGTATCTTTGGTCATTCATGTTTTTTTAAATATTCATATTCTTTACTAAATTGCCTTACTGGCATCCTTTAATAAAGAGGCCATAATGTATTATAGAGACCTTCTTTTTGGAAATCGATTTTTTTGTTTGAAACTAGACTCATTGAGCTTTCCAATCATATATGGCACGCCCTCTAAAGAATTTTCAATAAAATCAGTTTTTATTCGAAATTACCTCTTCTGCTGGAATTATTACTGTTGATTTGCTTCTATATCATGAAATCTATTGATCACTTGTTTAAATTTATTACTTTTATGTTAAAAAAATATAAAACATACATGTTTTACTTTAATACGAAGATATTTAAATCAAGTAAATATATAATTAATTAATGCAAGTTTGCAACTAAAAATATTCTAATAAAGCAAATACATAACTGAAAAAATTTAGTATATTTGTCACACAAAAATTAAAATATATATTCTTAAGTTTAAATGCATTAAGTTTACATATACATTCATTAATACACATTTCATCTTGATAGTAATAATTTTAGATTAATTAATAATTAATAAAAATGTTATGATATATGAGTAATCTTTGAGTATGGGTATAACTTTTACCCATACCCATGGGTAAGTTATAGGTCTAGACCCTACCTATACCCATTAGAATATTTTCAATGGGTAAGGGTAGGGTATGGGTATGATAAGAAATGACCGGGTCCGGGTCCGGGTCCGGGTCTCTACCCTTCTCTTTGGATATGGGTAGGGTATTACCCTACCCATTGACAGGCCTAGTTACAATTATACTCCCTTAACTTATGCATATACTGTAGCTATACCCCTTTATCCAAGGAGTTCACTTGTAATGTTTAGGATTTTCAAATAGTGTAATGTTAATTATCCAAACATTAAAGGGTGTTGAGGTAATTATTCCTTAAATATTAGATCAAAAAAAGTCATATATGTTCATGTTTGTTAATTTCTTTTCCTGTTTTAATTAGAATTTTGGCACCATGCATAATTTTAGGAACAATTAATCTTAATTACTATTATACA
>JACFYI010000896.1:1212252-1227726 GCA_014898755.1 Handroanthus guayacan | reverse complement strand
CGAGTAGCACTTCGGATCTTGGGGCGAAGAGCCCCGAAATCCGGGGCGTTACAAGTACCTTCTAAAATCTGAACTAATTATAAAAATAATAAATGATTTGAAAAATTAAAATGATGTTGTTGCATATTATAATTAGTTCATCTGATAATGTAACAAAATGATTAAAATATTGCAAGCAAAAATCAAGTATTATTGTAATTTTTCAAATTACAATGAATGTTTTTGTATTTAGATTAGACATGTTAAAATTGAGGTAATTATCCTAGGAAAAATTATGTGCAAGACTAAAATTAATTATTTTTAAAATTTTACCAAAACCCATTGGGTATGTTTGTTTGCATTTTCTGGGGAAATGAAAACAAACATCATTTGCATTCTAGGAGAATTAATCCAAAACTATGATCCCAAGATATACTTTTATGTTTCAAAATATTATCAAAAAGTATTTCAAAACAAGAAAATATCATAATTATATATAAAAATAATTTTACATAATTATCATCTTCAAAAATTCCTTTTACAATTAAAATTATACGTAACTGCACCCCCCCCCCACCCCCCTCCCCAACCCCCCCAAAAAAAATGAAAAAATGAAAAATGCAAACAAACCTACCCATTATGTTTGGACTATTGAGTTATTAGTTTAACCAAGTTGCCTTTGGACATTCTTGGAAAGATCAAGCAATGTAAGCCAACCCTCTTTCTAGTAAATGTTAGGACATAACAGACATAAAAACAAAACACATGATTACACTGACTTGCCCTCTGCACATATGTCAAAAGTAGAATGATATGTTCTAAGTAGCATGCAGAGAGAATTAACAACCAGAAGAAAACAAAAAAGAAAGAAAGAAAAAGCTGCTTATATTAAAATCACATAAATATTAAACGACTTTTTGTTATGTGATATTGAATTTATCATTCCAACGAATAATTTCAAGAGCTTTTAGATATGTCATATTAAATTTATCATATTAATTTGTATTCGTACTAAATTGCAGAAGTATATAAAATAGTTTGAGGTTTGATTACCATTATTAATTTGTGGATAATATTAAAATAATACATTTATATGTCTAATCATTTGTATAGCAATCCTTAATTACTATTTTATAGCTCCTAGATTAAAAACTTAAATGCTCCTAGTGCAATGCGTTTTATTAATTAAGGAATCGCAATATTAGGGATATTATTGAAATTTTATCATTTCATACTAATTAATCTTTGGGAGATGAGGTAATATTAATAGTAGAAAAAATGGTAGAAAATAGTCTTTGTGGCAGGTCAGCCCGCTATATAATATGAGATACCAAATGAGACACAAAGGGCTATAAGTTTGTAACCCCCTACCAAAGACTCCCTTATTAAATTATAGAAACATATAAATTAATCTTAGATTTGGTAGTTCTTATTAATTTGTGGATAATATTAATGCCCACTCAAGTATTTGGTAGTCTTTACTCATTTGTAGCTCTTAGATTAAAATCATAAATGCTCCTTCATAAAGTGCACTTTCTTTTGCGAATTGCATTATTAGGAACATTATTAAAATTTCATAATCCCATATTAATTTATCTTAGGGAGAGGATTGAGACAATAATAGTAAAAGAAATAGTACGGGATAGCCCTTGTAAAGGGTCATGCCACCACTCAATATTAGATACCAAATGAGTTACAAATTGGTATGATCTATCCTTATGGTTCCTATAAAAGAGTCTCTTATAGTTTACATCGGTAAATTGTGTTTAGTATTCTTGTAATTTGCCTAATTCGCACGGTGCACCTGTAATAAATGAATGGTTTCTTGTAATCATTGCGATTTACCCTCCTCCCAAGAGGTGCTTCCCTGACACTATTTCTACAAGTATTTCTGCGAAATGATAGCAAAATGTCATTTTTACCCTTTCTTAAATCATTAAAATAAACCTTCGAGCTGCAATCTTCTTCTTCTATTCCCACGGTTTCCATTGTCAACATCCCATCCTTGCTCTATCAATCGCTTCTTCCAACAGAAATTGATTGCAAGGACAACGAATTTAATGGTGGTGTTGAGGAAGACAATGAACAAGTTGTTTCTCCTGTTAGTCAAACTCCAATTGGTGTAAATCAAAGAAATAATATTCATGTGGCATATGTCTTACTTTGTGCAGTAGTGATGATGGTGATTTTCTACTTCTCGAAGAAGTAGGGTTAATTGTCTTGTACTTTGCTCTTAATTTGATGGTAATGTTGTTTCTTATTATTGTTCTTAATTTCAAGTATTTTCTCTCAATTTCTTGCCATTAAACATTGACTCCATTAATAATTTCATGGCAATTTTGTCCATTCATATCAAATTACGGAGTGAAATAAAAATTAGATAGGATTGTCGCAAGTGGGAATAATTTAAAAATATAGGGACACAATCAGTTATTTATTTATTTATAGAGAAGTATGTGCTAATTAAACAAATTACAATGATAGTATAAGTAATTCATCCTAACGTACGTCCAATATTCAATGAATGAGTTAATAGGTACAATTATTTTATCAATATATCACACCTCATAGATTTGGATTTGGAATTGCATCAAAAGATCCAATTGTGTTATGTCCTTTGGACATTCTTTGGAATCTCATAAAATGTAAGCAAACCCTCTTTCTAGAATTAAAATGTTAGGACATAAATACAAAAGACATAACTGCACTGAGGTACCTGCATGCTCACATGTCAAAAGTGGGATCAATTGTACCAGGTAGCATGAAAGAGAATTACAACCCCCACCGCACCCCCAAAAAAAAAAAAAAAAAAAAAAAAAAAAAAAAAAAAAAATCCACCTTAGAGGCAACTACCATTATTACTTTTTTAATTTAATTTTTGTGTGTGTGTGTGTGTGTGTGTGTGTGTGTGTGGGGCCAAGACGGCATTAATTGTTGGCAGAGGGAATGATGGAAATTCCAGGAGGGAATTAATGATAGATGATAATGTGTCCAAAAGACAACAGGACTCGACTACATTATTTATTTATTTATTGATTTCTTCACTCTGCCATCTCCTTAATTTGTCTTCCACATAAATCATAATGCTGCATTACCATTTCGAGCACATATTAATATATATTTGCGCAAATATACTTATTTTTTTATGTATATATTTTACTACGTACATGCATATAGCAGTCAGAGAATATGTGCATGCGTATATAGATTAAATTGAGTCATTTAATTTCACGAAGTAACTTTGTATTTTTCTTGTCAAAAATGAATCCTCATGATTTAAAACATTTATAAGTAGTTCAGATTTATATATATCAACCTTAATTTACGAAAAATAAAATTGATTCTCTTTTTTTTTTTAACTGCTTGATGTTAGTTTAACAGTGCGCATAATTTTGGGGATGAATTACTTTGTAAAAGAATAAATTTTTAATAGCTTGATTTATAGTTCACTTATTTATGCGATTTGCTTCTTTTTACTTGTATAAATTTAATGCTGTAATTCTATTTACTCTACTATGTAATATGTCATATCCTTTCCTACTTTATTAATGACATGGAGTTGATCTGCTTATTTGAAGCTCACTTAACTACTGGGTTTATATTTTACATTTACACTCGCCCTTGTGGCCTCAAGAATAGTTAGAACACTTGCTCCTTTTAACTAATTTCAGAATTATCAAAGTTTTCTATGTCAAAACGCATTGTTTACCAATTAAACTACTCATATCATTGGAGATTCAAATGAAAATAATGACGTCAACAAAAAAAAAATTAATTAGCAAATGTCCTCTTATTCTATGATTATCTCTAGTGAAATTTTTTGTGGTTAAGGGAGTTACAAATGTGATACAATTAATTAAAGGAGCATTTTCAGCTACACCAGTTATTGATTTTTTGCAGTTAAAAGATTAACAACTATAGTAGAGACAGTAATCAATAACTCAAAATTAACAGCCGTAATGAATGTGATAACCAATGATCTAAAAAGTCATGGCGAAAACATCATATGTCGTAGTTAAGCTGAGGTTATCTACCACGGCTATATGTCATAGTGGATTTTTTGCTATTTTCACAGAAATTACGGATCACTGATGTGGTGAAATTGTAGCAAATAACTTTCTACCACCACTTTTTCTTATTAACATCAATTTTTAACCGTGGTAGTCACTCAAATTTTTTGTAATGTTTTTAAAATACTATTAATTGGAATTATAGTTGTTTAGGGGAAAAAAATAGTTATTATAAAAATTAATCCTTAAACTTATGGAACTTTTTTGTTCACCTTTTATATATGACATAGACAAGCAATCATTGTTGCATTTTCTCTAAGAATATAGCATGCTCAAAGTCAAATGCGTCTAGTGTTGTGACATTATTAATATATAGAAAAAGGAAAAGATGCTTTTGAATACATTATGGGAAAGATAGAATTTTAATAATGTATGAGAAGAAAACAGATTTTGAAAAGCTGTTTTGGTGTTTTGCCTCAGGCGTGGTTGTTCAATTGGGGTGTGCCATGTACAAATTAAATAGACTTGAAGAAAATACACATGTATACAATAAGACACAATAACAATGAAGGAACAGGCACTTTTGAAAGCAATGGTGATCATGATGTCAATGAAAATATAGAATTGATCTAGTCATATTCTAGTGCACATATTGCTATTGACACTACATTTAGTGATACTAGGAATTTATATGTCATGTCATATTAAAAACTTGAATGTTTATAAACATGGATGTTTATTATTATAAATCAAAATATTAATATGTAATTTTGAAATACAATTGAAAAGAAAAATAATATACATCATGGATATTTATGCCATGGTAGTTTCTACATCCTTCACTGAAACTCACTATAAGAAATTTGAGTAATTTTGATAGGTAGTGGTGGTAAAAATTTATTTACTATGACTTCATTACAGTAATGATGTGTAGTTTCTGCGAGGGTAGTCAAAAATCCGCCATGATATATGTAGCCTTAGTGGATGTTTGCACCTGAGTATAGTCACAATAAATGACATTTTCACCTTGACTTTTTGGATAATTGGCTACCGCATCTATCATGGTTCTTAATATTAGATTATCGACTATTACTTCCAACATAGCTATCAATTTTTTGGTTTCAAATATTTAATACAACAAGGGTACTTTGGTAATTACACAACAAATAATAATTATAGATTAATTATTGCCCTAATATTCTAGAATAAAAAGGCCAACAAAGCTAAACGGGCCCAATAATCACCCTAGCCTGACAGCAGAAAACTTAATTTAACCTAATTCAAGATTATAAATACCCCAAGAAAAAAGGGAGAAGAGGAGAAGAAACCACCCCCAAAAATTACTAGAAACCCTAAAAACTCTGGTCGATTGCCTTCGAGAGCCAAGATCCCCATCGGTTTCCCAATTAACCCATGGTAGGAGAAAAAATCCGTATCGTATTGCAAATACACTCTGATAAATATATCATTCAATTAGCATTTTGAAATTTAAAACAATATCCTTATATAAAGATTAATCACTATAAAACGACATATGTAATACTCATGATAAATGACTAAATACTCTAAAAATATAATTGAAGTATAAATATCATAACGATCTTTTTATCTTAATTCTTTTAAATGCGTAGTCTGTCCACCTAAAAATAATTAATAAGAATGGAAATGCTTTAATTTTCACAATGAACCAAGTCCAAGTAAGATGGAAAAAATACATATGAATCAGATTATTAATGAACATAAATAAAAAAAAAAAGAATGTTTTCAAATACAAATTAATCAATTCTGATAGTATATACGTAGAAGACAAGATGTCACATCAACGAATAAGAAAGGGTTGAGTCAATGATGAAATATTCCAAATTGTACCCTAAAATTGAATGGTTTTGACCTTGTCACGTCAACTTCAAGAAATTGGCTACAAAAGAGAAGCAGATGAATAGAATCGAAAAGCAGGCAGGCAGGCAGGCAGGCAGCGGGCAGGGCCTAGCTTGCACTGGCTTGACCTTCGAGGACGCCGGTAGTATTTTTGGCCACAATCATACTCCCTTGCCCTGCGTGTGATGTGTGCCTGGTATGTTTTCAACTTTTCAAGGACCGGGTCACAAAAGAATGTAAAGCCTTGGAGATGTCAAAAACATGTCCAACCAACTCATGAAAAAAGAATTGATAGCTTCCGAGATATTAAAATGAGGTGGGTCAGCCCATTTATCTTTTTTAACTGGGTCAAAGGATTCAATAACTTGGCTTGAGGACTAGCCTAAGCCCTATGCATTCGGATATGAAATCGGACTACTTAAGATTGGTATATCATCTTACATTTTTCCGGAAAAAAAAAAAAAACAAAATCTATATTGTTTATTTTTTATACTCTTTAAGTCACTTCATTTTATCTAAGTCTTTTGTAGTGAACATAATTATTGAAAAATATAAACCTTTAAAAAATTTCCAATTCTTGATGATAAGATAGTGTTTCTGAAAAAAATATTGTTTTTTTCTTTTTCAAAATTTTCGAGAAATTTTTAAATAATTGAATCTTGACATTTTAAAATTGAATCTTGACAAATATTTGTTGTTTCTTTAAAATTTTGACAAGAGGGATTCACAATAGTACAGCTAAAGGAAACATTTAGCAATATGATTTATGAAACATACTATTAGAAATTGTTGTCTTTTAATTAAAAACCACAAAATAATTAAGCGGTCCAGCCTGTCCTAGCCCATCTAGCCTGACACCACCATTGGTGGAGTCACCAATGCCTCTTCCCCAAACATAAGCGGGCTAATGCGACCCCATGTAAGCCCCTGCAAGTTAGTTATTCAAGCATCATGTAGCCACAAACTAAATCGTTCTGTAGGACAAGCTGGCCATCTTTAGGTGGCTTCACTGGTTATAGGTTCGATCATATTAACAATTGGTTTAATTATTATGACATAACAATTATATCATGAATATATTTAATATAAATATAAATACACATTATTGCAAATAATATAAAAAATATGAGAAATTACAAAAAGTGGATAAAAGAACTAACTATTTATTGCAATATTTTTCACAAGTTCTATTGTATCATAGGTATTTAATTATTGATTAAAATCGTGATAAAGTGCAAAACTAAACAAGAAAATGATAAAAATGCATTGCCATTTGAATTATGATCATTTTTATTCTTCAATCACTAAACTAATTTTTGACTTAGTCGACTATACAAATTTTTCAAAAATTTTACACGTTAAAGTATACATTCAATTTGGGAAAATTTTAAGGAATATTTCATCAAGATTCCACTGTGATAACCATCTCACAAATGCTTGTGGTGTGAGAAAGAGAAAAGAGGACACATAGGGATGGTTCATTGAATTATTTGGGATGAAACTTAGAAAACAATTACCATTGAACAATTCTGTCAAATAAACAAAAAGCACTTGTGATAAAGGATATTTTGGTTAAGGTGAGTTGGATTTGACTTAGAGGTTGAACTGGAGTAGAAGTTGGTAGGTTGCAGGTCAAACCTGCAAGATAGAATCCACGTGTAATAATCCAAAATTTTTCTTAGTTTCACTTTAAAAAAATTTCATAATTTAAAGTTTTAAAAAATATATCTATATGTCAAACAAAAAAACATAAAAATATATTATTTCATAAAATTTTTCTGTGGTTAAAATTTCTTCATGCACCCTTTTTGACTCAAAATTTTCTAATTCCATTTTCAAATATTCATAAATAAAAAATTAAGTATTTCATTACATATACTATAAATTTTCTCCAATCAAAAAATCCCTATATGCATTCATTCTTGTTTGAAAAATTTTATTTCGACTCCAAAACGTTGATCTTCTATTTTTTAAGAAAATTTTCGCATACACCCTTTTTGTTCCAAGAAGGAAAAAAAATTATTTCAACCCCAAAATTTTCTAACTTCACTTTCAAAATTTCATAATTCAAACTCAAAATATTTTATTGAAAGTACTAGAAATTTTCTCACAATCGAAAATCCTATATACACTTATTCTTGTTCTAAAAGTTTCATTTCTAGCTCAAACCCTAATATTCTATTGTAACAACTTGAAAATTTTCCTAAATAAATTTTTAATGTGGGGAAATTTTTCTAATTAAATTTTGAACCCTTAGTTTTAATCAATAAATATTTTAAAATATTTTTGAGAAAAACTCAAATCGGTAACCGATTTTTCGTCGGTTTGAGATTTTTCTCACAATAAAAAATCCCGAAAAAATTTATTTTACACCCAAAAACTCTTGTATATATTATTTTGGCCCAAGAATACTCATAATTATATTTTCAAACCCTTAGTTTCAAAAATTCAAAACTTATCGCCGTTGAAAACAATTTTTATCGCTATTGTCCGAAAAATTTTAAAATGGCGAAATTACTTCGATTAGCACCCAAAAATTTTATTTTAATCAAATGTGAGCCAAAAATATTATTTCTAATCAATGCATATTTGGCCCTAGAGTTGAGCCCAAAGATTTTATTTAATTTTAAAGTCCAAGCCCAACCATATTTTAAATTAAATGAAAAAAAAAGAGAGAAAAATCAGCTTTAGTCGCCCACACACACAGTTACACACACTCAAGATGAAGACTATGCACTTAGTCATCCAATTTAATTAATGTATGGACTTAGTCATCAAATTCCCATTTAATGCAAATTCTTAGTCATCTAATTCCCATTTAATGCATACCCTTAGTCACCCAACACACTCATTTCTAACATTAATTATCTTCTATTTCTTGGGAGACACTCTCTTGTGTGTATATAAATTGTATATATATATATATATAAAAATTACTTTGTCTTCCTTCTTTCTTCTCATTGGCTGAAATTGGAGGATGCAAGAATATAGTTTTTCTTTCAACTTTTAATCCATAAATTCATCAAGCAAGCTTAAGGAAATTGACAAGGGATTTTATCTCCTAGCTTCATCTCTAGTTTGGTAGTATTTAAGTTGAGATTTGAATAGTTTTTAGTTTATATTTGTATAAGATTTTGAGTAGCTCATTTGATTGTTAGGATGTCCTTGAGGTTTTGAAGGAGAACTCTTGGAATATTTGGATTTTGGGTAGCAAAGGAAAAGGTAAAGATCATGATATTCCTTACTTTGTGTTGTTTTCCCCTTTATTCATGGCTCTGTTGTTGAGAAACCCATTGATTATGGGCTTGTTTGGACGATCTTTGATAGTTATGGTCTATTATTTGTTTTGATCTACATGATGAGCTATATGTTAAAATTTAATTGAGCTTGATTTAGCCTTTGTATGTAGAACCATGAAGATGAATTTGAGAGTTATAAGAAATTTATTGGATCATCACACTTAGGCTTGGGTGTTAGATGATTTTATGGAATAAGTAAAATTTGAAAAATAGTGGTTTTGCTCTAGGGTAGCTTCTCCAGTGCATACATCCTACTTTGAAATTTCAAAAACCCCACTTGTACCGCTCTAAAAATTGCATATAAGGTACCGTTAGAAACCTCTTCGAGTCTAAATATTGTTAGAATCAAGAATCATCCAAAAACAATGAGGGAAAATGGTAGAAAAACTCGTTTGAACCTAACCTGCCATTTCGGCTAAAACAAAGGAGGCCTCTGTCATACCCTCAATTTAAAAAATTTGAAACTCGACCTACTCATATCCAAAAATTCCATAAAAGGTGCCGTTTGACACCTTATCAAGTGCAGTTAGTGTTAGGATCAAGAATCATGCAAAATGAAAACACCATTGAAACCAAACTTGCCAATTCACCTGGGGAGTAGGGGTACCCTTTGAAGTGAACTATAACACATTCTTCACTTTCAAACCATTGAAACCCGAGGTTTTCTTCACCAAATCAGCTCCAAAGATATTCGTTAGAAACCTTATTAAGTGTAGATGATTTGTGACACCCTAAGAATTCTCCTAAAATAAAAATTTTGAATCATCGATTAATCAAAAATTTATTTGATTTCAAAATCAAATGTCGTTTTAAAATCAAAACATATTTTATGCATCCGAAAATTTCTCGAATAAAAACGTTTCATTTCCTTGCCACATTTCGCCCCGAAAACAAGTTCAAATGACCCAATTTACAAGCCCAATTCAAGCCAAAACATAATCCAACCCATAGCCACTTTTATTGACTAAATGGACACAATTGAAAATACAAAAAATAAAAGAAAAAGGGAAAGGAATTTGCTTACCAAAGGGCAGCCGGCAGTAGCAATTTTTAGCTGCAAAGATGGATGGATTTTTCCATCCATCCATCCATCCATCACCACCTTACCTAGCCCTAAGAATTGGATATTGTTGTGAGGGGCTTTGGCTTTTGGATTCTTCCATTTTGGCCCCAAGTTTCTCCTATAAATAAGCTCATTTGGTTCACAAAGAATTCTGCAGAAAATTTCAAGTCTCAAACACATTTTACACTTAAACTCACTTTCATTCTCTTCTCTTTTAAAACCGGTTGCACTAAAGGATCCTTGGGGGTGAACACTCAACCTAGACACTTGGTAAGTTAAGCTTATGAACATGTTTAAAGATGGTTAATGATTGAATGTATATAGGTCTTGATGTAAGTATATGTGTGATTCTAGGTGTTGAGAACTAAGCTGGACTCTTTGCATATACACTCAAGTTTATAAGCTACAAAGAGGTAAGACTTATGGCATCTCCTCTTCTCCATGAGCATGCGTTTTCAGCTTCTCGTTGATTATTCGAGCGTATTTTGAGTATTTGATACTATTGACATGTTGAGCATGAGTATTGATATTGTTGTCTTGTTATTATTGCAAAAAATCTATGCTCAACTCTTCAATATGTAAATTCCATGCATAATGATTCGTTCTAAACTCTATACCGATGCTTGGGATTGAGTATTGAATGATAGACCGTGGACTAAGAGGTAAACAAACTAAAAATGGTTGAAAAATGGGTGATATGGACAAAACCGTACATTTTGATGTTGAAATAATCTCTCGAAAAATTTCAAAATCAAAATCCGAAATGATGTTTTATAAATATTTTTACATATTTAAGAACCTCAAAAATGTATTTTTGGATAAAAAATTCAAAGAAAATCAAAAAATAAAAAATCAAATTTCAAACTCGAGGGTAAGCGCCCAAGCGCAGAAATTACTGTTCATGAGCGCCCAAGCCCCCGACCACTGTCCAAAAATTGAGTTTTGGGCGCTCGAGCGCCCATTTCCACGCCCAAGCGCCCAGTTTCGGTTATAACTTGAATTTTCACATTTTCAAACCATATTCTTGACATCTTTGAGTCTATATCTAATCATTCTAAACGTAATACAAAGTTTCAAAACGTAATTCCACTAGTCCATAGTCCAATTTCTGAAACGATCGATTGATTGAATATGTTTGGCTTATTTGAAATGTTATTTGATATTGTTGGCCATAAAACGTTATGCCTTACTTGTTTATTGGTTTATTGAATGCCTGTTTCTTTTCTAAGCCATATGAATGAATGAATGTGGGCCCTGGGGAGTTTCTTGGGGCCCGAACTTTGACAATATCAGATTGTCGACTAGGACCCTCAAAATTCTTGTTTGTCGGGTAGTTCGGATGAATTCTGGAGGTAGAATTCTGAAGTACTATCCTACACATGTACGTCGGCTGTGCGTTTCGAATGAATGAGCTCCTTCGGGAGTTGGAGGGATAAGGTGAAATGTTTTTATTGAAGTTAAAAGGGTGATAGACCTACCAAATAGCTTGTTTCAGCCTATTGACTCGAATGTGATAATTTTTTCAGATATGTATATATGTATATTGATCATTTTGAATGTCTTGACTTGATATCCAAATCATATTTTTGTCCTATCGTTTGTTATGCTCATGTTCTTTGAAACTCTTATTCTCTTATGCATGCTATAAGTTTTACTGGGTCAGTGGACTCATGAACCCATTTAACATGTAGGTTCTTGAATCATGAACGAATGAATGATTAGAGCTCATGAAGATTTTATAGCTTGTTGGAATTGTAAACCCTATTGTATTTTGGTTTAACCTATCGTTTTGGAACTTCTGGACTTAGATTTGTATTTTGGATCGATATTATGATTTTGGACTTATGAAATGTATAGAATATTGGATTGTATTGATAAGTTAGATTGCTCTATGAAATTTTGGACAGTTTGGTTTGTAACTATACATTTTGGGAATTAGTTTGGATCGTTTGATGAATTTTACGAATTTCGCTTGAATGATATTAATGCATTAAGTTTCTGATGATTTTGGAATGATTATCCGTCCACGAGTAGCACTTCAAATCTCGAGGCGAAATGCTCCTGAAATCCGGGGCGTTACATGATGATAGACTCAAGAATTTTTGAAATTCATGAAGCATTCTTCCCAGAAAATTTATTAAAGCCGAACATGTCAAGCTGATTTGGGGTTACGGCAGAACTATTGGTCAACTTTAAAATTTTATAACTAATAAACCGCTCGTCGAATTTTCGGTATAAAATCACCATTGGAAAGCTTGTTGAGTCTAGATAGTCGTAGAATCAAATCGCCAATTTTACCTCAATGGGATGTATTTTTAAAATGATCGAAAAATTTACTGTCAAAATTGAATCGTAGATTTTATAAGATATAGAGATGTGATTTAGTACTTAATTGATCTTGATGTTTATAGGTCAAATTAACTCGAAAAATTAGTCCATCTCAATGTTATCTTGGGACTTAAAGCTTAAGGACCAAAGGTAAGAATTATGGCTATCCCTTATGCTCATAATAATGGAATCTTTTGTATCATAATTTCATTCCCTTGTTTGGATTGCAATGAGCATGAGTTTGAATTCGTTGTTGTTATTTCTTGTCGGATTCTCATGGACTCCTTGTCTTGTTTGACGATCACTATGGACATATGAATACGATTGTGGTTATTTCCCTTATTTAGACAAGATCTTTGGCTTGATATTTGATAAATTACGGACATTATCGAATATGTATTGTCATGTTGAAAAAAAATGAAAACATGGACTCGCCTGACTTGTTTATAAAATATCTATGCTCGATTTATTTTGAAATCTTTTTTCCATGGTTTTAACTCTATTTTGTCTCGAAAATTCATTTTTTAAACATTTCCAAAATATCCTTTTTAGCTTTACTCTTTAAAAACATCTTCAACAAAAACAACTTGTTGTATTAACTTTAGTTTCACTCTTTAAAAATATCTTCAACAAAACAGCTTGCTGTATTTGCTTTGTTTGTTATTTTTGCTCATTTGAAATATTCTTTTGATGATGGTTATATGTTCATTTTTTTTTTTAAATATTTTCAAAATACCTCATGAATTTCATCTCTCTAAAATATTTTCAAAACACTGTTGAAAGATTTTATTCCATAAAAATATTTTTAAAAGTATTGTTTATAGTTTTTACAACTTTGATTCATTTTCTGAAAAATTGTTAGGGTGTTCATGTTTTGAAAATGGCTTCAAAAATATAATGTGATTGTTCCTATCTTTTGAAAGGTTTTGGAAACATTACTTGATATGTCCGTTGTGCACGTTTTTGAAATATTTTCAAAATAATGTTGAAATGACCACAAAATATTCTTTTGAAATATTTTTGAAAATAGTATCTGGTATGTCCATAGTTCATTCGTTTGAAATGATTGAGCTTGCAGTATCGTTTGATAAATAATCATGTTTGAGATTGTTTCGAATTTCATATTGATTGAATTGGACCAATTGTGAATGATTGATATTCATTGTATACCATCCTATGAATGGATTTGTTTATGTCCGATATCTGTTCGAAATTTATTATTATTTAAAATTGGACAATTGATACAAATTCTAAACCTATTGATTGATTAATTGTTGGGCCCTAAAAACCACCTATGAGAACGCAAGGCCGGTGTCGGACCATCAGCCAGTCTCCTGCAGGGTTTTCTTATTATTGAGTAGTTCGAAGGGGTCCTGGATGTAGGATTTCGAAGAGCTATTTTTGAAACTCGTGGTCTACCGCGCTGCGCCGGCTGTGTCTCGGGTTTGTTTGACACTCCGTGGGCGATTACTTGGGAGAAGTAAGTGGAGGGATAAGGATTATATGTATATTGAAGTTATAAGGGTGGCAGATCCACCAAATACTAGTTTAGCCTTATTATACGATTGTGTGAATTGTTTACGCTCTTAATTGGGCTACTTGTTTACGCTCTTAATTGGGCTACTCGTTTACGCTCATATTTGGACTACTCGTTTTGTTGAATCACCACAATCGTATAGCTTATTTCAACTTGTTTGATTGTTGAACTGCCTGAGCTCATTATTTGATTTGTATTCGATTGCTGGATTTCCTAATCTCGTTTATTGATTCATCTCTTATTTTATTGGACATTCTGGAATTTTTCACTTGAACCCTGCTTGATACTTATCGTTCTATTCCTAGCCATAATTTCTTACTAAATCATTCAGAATATATGTAGGTGACTGAGATTTGAGATTTGCATCAAGCTGGGAGATTCTAGTTGCTAAATTTTGGGTATGAGAAATTATGAATTTGTAATAGTTTGTAGTATTTACATACTCAAGTTAATGCTAATAAGTTAGATACTGTTTGAAAAAAAATTTGGGGCTTCTAATGAGTATGTACTTGATTATCAATTGAATAAAATTTTTGCTGCATTGAAAATTGAGGATGATTTTATAAGTTCCTCTCCATTGGGTAGCGTTTCGGGCCTAGGGGCAAATGCTCTAGGATTCGGGGCGTTACATCTATTTTTCCAAAAACATACAAAATAATAATAATAATATCTTCTTAAAAATATCTTCCTAAAATATCTTCTTAAAATATCTTCAAAAAAAATAATAATAAATAAATAAATAAAAATTCCCATAATTTAAATCCAAAATATTTATTTCATAAAGTTTTTCTACGATCAACATTTCCACATACATCCTTTTTACCCAAAAAATTTTCTAATTTCACTTTCAAATATTCATTAAACAAATTCAAAATATTTTTGTACATTTACTAGAATTTTCTTACAATCAAATTTCCTATATGCAATTATTTTGTTCCAATAAATATTGTTTTAAATCCAAAATCCTAATCTTCCATTTTTCCAAAACCAATAAAAAAAAATTTTTTAAAAGATTTTCTTTATAATACCCAAAAAATTTCCCTAATTTCACTTTCAAATTTTCAAAGTTCAAACCAAAATATTTTATTTCATCTATTGAAATGCTTCGTGCAATTTCACATGCATTTATTTGTTCCAAATAATTTTTTTGTTTTTTTCTTTTTTTTTTGTTTTTGTTTCCAGCCCAAAACTCCCAATCTTCAAATTTCCTGAAAAATCCATTTAAATTCAATAATACACACACATAGAACATGTGCAAAAAAAAAAAAAAAATCCACTTGATTGTTGTTCATATATATGTGCATATATATTTTTTGGAAATACATATGTTGTAACACCCCGAGATTTCCTTGATTTAAGATTTACAAAACAATATCAATA
>JACFYI010000896.1:1192410-1212152 GCA_014898755.1 Handroanthus guayacan | reverse complement strand
CGTTCTGATCGTGAGTAGCGTTCTGGATCTTGGGGCGGAATGCCTCGGGATCCGAGGCGTTACATATGTGGGCTTAGGTGTCGTATTTTGAAAGAGTTTGGTTGTTAATTAAACATGTTTATATATATATATTTAAAGGATGATTAATGTAACGCTTGGGATCCTAGAGCATCCGTTCCTAGGTTCGAAACGTTACTCAACAAAAAATGACTAACTAAAAATCATAAACAAATGCTCATAACCCATCCTCCGCTTGAACAATACTTAAAATTACAAGCCGAATTTTTTTTTTCTCAAGATACAACTTAAGATCCAAAGTACAACATAAGGTCCAAAAGGCATATCCCAACTAGTTAAAGATTCGTACATGATCTAACTAAATACATTCCATTTACAAATATCAAATCCAAAATACTAACACAAGTCCTCAAAGCCTTCGAGTGATTCTTGAAATTAATTTCCTAGATATGGTAAATAGTGAAATTATGAATCTACTAACCCAACAAGATTTATGACATAGAAAGAAGAGGAAAAGATTTGAACAAGAGGTATAGCGAGAACAAATCATGAATATGATATCGATAAGAAATCATAACATTCAGAATGAGCGTAACGAATAGTTAACTTATAAATTCTATTACATTCATGTCAACAAATATTTAAGGCTAAGACAATCATTTGGAGGATCCATCACCATTATTACTTCTAATCGTAAAATGATTTATCGTTTGGAAAATGAAGAATTAAAATCTTAATGTAAGAGAATTTTTAGGATGTAAGGAAATTCTTTTGAATGCGAGAAAATGTTTCAGTTATAAGAAAAATTTTCGTGATCTTGAAAATCATTTGCCGTTAAAATAATAAAATTTTTAAAATTCAATTAGGAAAATTTTCGGAATGTTATAATTAAGGATTATTTCTTCATGTGGCATAAATGTATGTGTGTGTGTGTATATAGATGAAAGCATTTGGTTAAAAAAAAAAAAAATTAAGTTTCATGCTCCTATTGCCTACTTGCCAACTTGCTTTGCCCACTTGGCCACTTGCAGGAAAATATCTTCTATTTTTTAACAGAACCTAAAAATTTCTTATAATTGCAAAAGGGCCACAATATCCAACCATAAATAAGCACCAAGACTCTTGCATTTTCTTCACACTTTGCCAACCCCAAACTAGGCTTCTTGAATAAGACAAATCTTTGGTAAATTAAGTTTTAATCTATTATAAACCTTAAGGTGTAAAGGTTTGAAATAAAGCATATATTTATTAAAATATGGTATCTAAAAGATTCTTGATCTTGGATAAATAAGTGACCTAAACTTGAAGAATATTTTGAATTTTGGGATATATATATATATGTTAGAGTAGTGTGCCGCAACTAATTAGATTTGGCTTTATAATTACTACTCTTATGTAAACAGTCTTATTTTTGCAATATAAATAAAATGGCTAGGTTATGCATATAATGATGATCATGAAACTAGTCTCTAGATATTTTGATCTTAAATTCTCCAAGTCATAAAATCTTTGACACGAGGGCATCTTGGATTTGGATAAACTTGCACTAACGATGCATGATTCAAGAAGTTGAATCATTGCCCTGTTTCATGGGTAATCGAGAAAGTTGACACCCGTGCATGTTAGTGCGTATTGTTAGAAGAATAAGTTTACTAAGAGACCCAACATAGAGAATTCCATGAGATAGCCATTGTAACACCCTAGAATTCCCTAAATAAAACTCTTGAATCGTCGTTTTGTCGAAAACTCAATTTATTTTAAAATTATGCATCGTTTTAAAACCAAAACACATTTTACGTATTCAAAAATATTTCAAACCAATATATTTCAATTCCACATCACGTCTCGACCCAAAAACAAGTCCAAATGACCCAAAAATAAGCCCAATACATGTCAAGACCCAACCCAATATATATAGCCACTATTGTTGACCTAACAAAAATTCAAAATTGAAGAAAAAACAAAGGAAATCTGAAAAGAAAGAGCATAGCCGGCAGCACACAGCAGTAGCAATTTTTTATGGATGGAAGTCCATCCATCCATCCTATAATGTCACATATGGCTACCCTACCTATCCCCTAATTGTTGGATATTGTCTTGAGGGGTTCAAGTCTTTGGATTATCTCATTTTGACCCCAAGTTTCTTCTATAAATAAGGACCATTTGGAGCTTACAAATCTCTGCAGAAAATTGATAACACCATTGCACATATAACTTCACTTACCTCTTTGTCTTCCATCAAAAATCGATTTCTTGCATTTAAAGGGATTCTAGGGGTGTGAACTCTCATCCAAATACTTGGTAAGTGGCCTTAGTCTTGTGATTTAAGAATGGTTTGTGTTATGGTTTCACAGAGCTTGACATAAATGTATATATGTGGTTATAGGTGTGTCTATAAGCTTGGTTCAACCACATTTTCGGATTTAAGCGATAAGAGGTAAGATTTATAGCTTATTCTCTTCTCCATGAGCATGTATTTCGGCTTTTCCATTCGTTGATCGAGTATGCTTTGAGTTTTTGATACCATTGACTTGTTGAGCATAAGAATTTATATTGTTGTCTTGTTATACTTGCAAAAATCTATGCTCAACTCTTGAATATGTAAATCCCATGCTAAATGATTCGTCCTTAACCTTTGTACTGATGCATGGGATTGAGTTTTGAATGATGGACCGTGGACTAAGAGGGATAATGAACTAAGAACGATTGAAAACGGGTGATATGGACAAAACCGTATATTTTGATGTTAAAATGATCTTTTGAAAAATTCTCAAAAACCAAAATTTAAAACCACGATTTATAAATGATATTACACCTAAGAACATCTCAAAAATGTGTATTTGGAACTAAATCGATAGATTTGAAATGAAAATGGAAGAAGAAGAAGTAACAATAGCCTTTGAAAAATTGATTTTGTTACATCCTTGGATTTTTTTAAAAAAAGCTAGGCTTGGATTTTAATAAAACTTCTTTTACAAAAAGTGTAGGTAAAAATTTGAAGTTTTTCTAAAAATTTAAAAAAAAAAAAATTACTGCGCAAGATACTGTTCACGGCGCGACCGCGCATGAATAGTACTGCGATCGCGCCCAAGACAGAGAAATTTTATTATTCGGCACAAGCGTGCCCATTTTTGAGCGTAGACGCGCCCACGAAAGTGCCAAAACATGGGATTTTCGTTGTTTGGGGCGAGCGCGCCTATTTTTGAGCACGGACGCGCCCACGACGGGAGCCAAACTTTAATTTTTGACTTTTTTTGATGTTTTAAACTCATTTTCTACCTTAATTCATATCGCGTTAAGTCATGCCCGATTTTTCTAACGTAATACGAGTTTTGAAATGAAAACCCTCTAGTCCATAGTCAAATTTCCGAATTGATTGATTGATCGAACACGTCTTGGCCTATTGAAATGCTATTGTTATTGGTGGCCTTAGAACGTTATGCCTTGCCGGCTTATTGATTGATTGTTATATTGTCCATTTCGTTCTAAAGCCATATAATTGATTGATTGGGGGCCCATGTGGGGATTTCTTGGAGACCAAACTCGGGCAGTATCGGACTGTCGATTAGGACCCACGAGTCCCTGATTGTTGGGTAGTTTAGATGAATTCTGGAGGTAGAATTCTAAAGCACTATCCTAAGCATGTACGTCGGCTGTGCTTCTTGTTGATTGATACTCCTACAGGAGTTGGAGGAATAAGGTGAAATGTAAATGTGAAAGATATAAGGGTGATAGATCTACCAAAAGATTGTTTCAGCCTATGGACTTGAATGTGATAATATATGTATATATTGACTATCTTGAACGTTCCGCTTACTATCCGTATCACATTACTGTATTGTCATTGATATGCTCATATTTTTTGAAATTCTTATCCTCGTTTACATGCTATAAATTTTACTGGATCAGTGGACCCATGACCCTATTTAACATGGAGGTTCTTGATTCTTGATCAATTGAATGATTGAAGCTTTAGACGGAATGTATAGCTTATTTTGGTTTTTGACATCTCTCTTATACTATGGTTTAGCATATCTTTTGAACCAATGAACTTAGATTGTATAGTCTTGTGACTTCTAAGCTTATGCTAGGCCACCATGTATTTTGAAATATCTAGGATGTAATGATATTGATATTGGAACTTAGTTGGGATTTTGTATTGAATTCTTGGACTTAGTTTGAATGTTTACAATGTATTAGCTTCTGTATCGATTTTTGAATTATTGGTACTTAGAACGTATAGAACGCGAGTGATGCACCTCGGGTCTCAGGTCCACACATCCCTAGGATTTTGGGGGGTGTCATAGCCGTAATGGCATTCAGTGATGGATTATTTTCGATCTTACGATAATGCATATAATTAGTCCTTAAACTTGAGGGACCATGGTAACCTTATGGTAGGTCCTTATTCTTTGATGTGTGTCTCGATCAATGATTAGCGGATCATATGAGGTGCACGTTGGGTGCAAGCTATCTACGTATAGAGGTTTGTGAGTTTCAAGAAAGGATCCGTTTTCTCGTCTTGATAAACGAGTATATCTCCTATATTTTTTATAATGATTCGATTCAAGAAAATCCTTGTGCAATGTGGTGTGTCGATTTGGAAAAGAGTTTCTAAAGTCAAGGACACAAATGAATCAATTATTAAGAACAGATGCATAGTTATTGGGCTATTAAGGATGCTGAAAATATCTTAACCCTAGGTCACAATCAAGAGATGAAAAACGGAGGGACTGTATTTGCACGACACGGGTAAGTAGGCGAGATTCGCATGACAATTAATTCACCAATAAATTAGGTTCCATAGGTTTGTGGTTAGACATCGATTATAGAGATTGGATACTATAGAATTAATAGAGATTAATTCTTAGGTGATTAATTAAATAGGTTAATTAATCAAAAATCGTAAAAGTTACAAGCCTATGTCTAATTAATTGATGGACCGAATGGGTCACGCACCTTCCTCAATTTAGTCACCGTATGAATTTAAGTGGAGATTCTCTAATTAGATTAGAGATAAGTGTCTAAATTAGATTTAGGTAAATAAAGAAAGATTTTGACTAAAAGTCAAAATATTTGACCAAAGTCAAAATTATTATTCTTGAATAGATTAATTTGAAGAGTCAAATTATTCTATGTAAATTAATGGTTAATTTAATTCAATTAATTTTAGTGGTTGAATTAATTGATTCAAGAAGATAAATTAAATTAGGAGGAAAATTAAAATAGATATTTAAAGTTAATTAAAATCTATGCAGCACTTTAATTAATTGTTAACTAAAATTCCACATAGATTGTTCAACTTGGATGCCAAGTAGGGTAAGATATTTTGAAGAGAAAAATCTAGATTTTTTTTCCTCCAAAACTACTTTGTCAACTAAGCATTCAAGTTGGTAAGGATCACACTTTAAATATCAAGTTATAACTACCATTTAAACCATATTACATTTTCGGCCATATGCTTCTCTTGCTGCTGAAAACTTTAATTTCCCTCCAACTCTCTCATCTCCTCTCATAGATTCACACTTAGATCTAGTTTCTAACTATAAATTTTGAGTGACAATCTAAGAGGAAGAGTGGTTCTACCATTAAAGGTGCAAATCCACATAGTTTTAAAAGATCAAAGGTTGATCTATTTTTGAAGGAAGCTCATGGCCTCTTCAAGTTTTGGAGGAGTTTTTCAATTTCTTGAAGATTTATAGAAGATTCAAAGATTCAATTGGAGAATTGGATTGGTTTTATCAAGAGTTGGTGAAGATCAGACATTGATCAAACAAGAGATCAACACATTCAGCTCTCAAGTTAGTGTTCGGCCTAGCTTGGATAGATTAGGCTAAATTCTAGATTCATATAAGGATTCTTTGAAGATTTAAACGTTAAATTTATCACTACAAGAAAATGCGGTTTTAGCGACGGACAAAACCGTCGCTAATCCCTCTCTAATCTCTCGCTAAAACATTATTAGAGACGGTTTTTAGACGGAAAAATTTCCATCGCTAAAACCTGGGTCGCAAATTTTTTGAGACGGATGTTCCGTCTCAAATTTTAGCGACGGTTTTAAGACGGTTTTCCGATGGAAAATGGTCACCTTTTGGCCAACTGAATATTTACATTTAGCGACGGTTTTGAGACGGTAAAACTGTCGCCAAATACCATCACTAATTGGACGCAATATTATTTTTTATTTTATTTTTTTAATATTAGAGACGGAATTTCTGTGTCTAATCCGTCTCAAATGTATTTTTATTTTTATTTTTTAAATATTAGAGACAAAATTTCCTTCTCTAATCTGTCTCAAATTTATTATTATTTTTTTTAAAATTCCAGAACTTTGCAAACTTATTTTTTGTATTATTTTTTTGTATTGGCAACGAAATAAATAATAGTGAATTGTTTTAACCTATTAGAAACATATTAATAAAGTAAAAATCTCAAATAAAAGGCTAAAATTAACAAATAACAAAAAAAAAATCTCAAATAGAAGGCCAAAATTAACAAAATTCATAAAATTATCGTCTAACTATTCATAAAAAAAATCTAAAATTAACATGTAAGTACAAAATATTTGTAATAAAATCCAACAAAACAAATCAAACTACGAGACGGTGGAAAATCATCCGTGTAGTAGTCATCATCCTCATAGCCCTCATCCTCATCCTCGACGTTCCCTCACGGCTCCAACCTCTTGTCTCAATATGCTCTGTCACTAAATAAAAGCATACAGTCATATTTTAAATATACAAATAAATAATCAAGTTGACATAACAATATAATACACATTTTCTCATCAAAATATATATTTCCAGAGGTATACTAGATTGGAAAATAAAATTGAAACATTAAGTGAGTTACATTCTTGGAATAAATAATAATACTTGTTGCCCAAATTATAACTTCACATCCCGATCATTATCATAAACAACAATCAAATCTACCATGTAGAGTTTGTCCATAACATTATATAGTCTTGAAGAATTCCTCATTTCAGAGTGTGGCGACGTGAGGTAAGATCATTGCATAAGCAATTACCTTCCTTGGAACGCGCAACGATCTATACAGATACACATGAAGAATAGTTCATTGCTCTGCAGGTATCTTGTTAAAGTTTATCATTCTTTGAACCTAGGATTCACTAGTCTCGTTTTAATGTTTGACCCCACTATACAATTGACACTAAAGTGCGTAGATGAAAATCATATGATGTCATTGTATATATAGCCTAATGTAACCTTGTGAGAGAACACTTATGCGTTACACTTGGCACAAATTGCAAAATTCGTAATGTTCTTCGAGGATGGTAACATTATATATGACATTGCTGGAAGCACTAATATTTTTGCAATGAACCCACTCTAGAAGGAAGCACAAGCATCTCACTATCTCTGCGCTCCTACCCGGCCAGTAGCCATTATCAGAATTCATTTATGTACTATAATGCAATGCTATTAAATGTCGAACAAGCACATTAAGTAGTATAAATTATTAACATATAGTTATAACAAGGAATAAAATCCAACTCCAAAACGAGAAGGAAAATTACCTTATTGGGAAAATAAGAAGGATCAAATACAATTATTTTCAAACTTAGTTGTTTCCCCTTTCCCCGTAACACCACACTTCTTGCCTTCCTCCACAAACTCTACCTAGCATTTCACTAAATCTTGCCAAGGGACAGAAAATTATAGCTAAGACAAACAAGAAAGCAAAAGAAAGAAATGAACAGAGCAGTGCGAGGAGGTAAAAGAGATGTATGAGTCAATCAAGCTTACTTAAAACATAATACAAGGTTCTGTAGGATTTTTTTGAAAATTATAAGACATTTAGATCTTAATTTGTTAAAGCTTTTGCTTGGTGTACGTATGAGTGATCTTGAGCACGTACTTCATGAACTATCCTATTTCAGATATAGCATAGTATTACTCTTAGAAGTTTTCAAAAGAGATCAAAGAGCAAAGGACTGAGAAGAGGGCCAAGAGAACCTCACTCAAAATAATTTACACATTGTTCATATTTCCCATTGATAAAAAATTTTAAACACAGGTAACTTCAAAAGATGACAAAACATAACCCCAAAAGAGAGCACCAAAATATCATAAGCTAAGTCAATCTATAAACTAACCATAATAGAACCCAAAACACCAATAAAAACAAAAAGAACCCTCCAATATAGCAATCTTCACAAATCCAGGCCCTTCAAAATAGCAGACAATTAAAGAAGCAAGAAACTAACCTCCTAAATCACAAATAAACTGAAAAACCTATAAAAAAAAACAAATAATGATAATCAGTGAGCTTTAGAAATTTCAAAAAAACCAATAAAATAAATAAATGCCAAAGGGCAGTCAATCGCCTCTTGCAAATCCCAAATTAGCACCAGTTAATCCTTTTCTCCAAATACCAGAAAACATATAACCAAAGTAAAATGTTTAGCACATAGATAAAATCTCCAATTTCTTTTCCATAAAACACATTATATTTTCTCAACGAAACAATAAACAAAGTCAAAGCACTTTAGCAACCATCAGACAACTTAAAACATCAAACTAACTGTGAAACACCAGACAAAGTATGCAAAGCATGACCAACGTACCACAAACACATCGCGAAAAAGAGCACTATAAAAATCGAGTAACATGCCTCTGCTATTTCTTCAACAAATCATAAGAGGAAGCAAAAATATCCAGCTCGACAACCACACAATAGAAGGGCTAGAATGCAGGCGTTATAAAGAACAAAACCGAAATCGGAAATCCCACCGGCGACCACGATTTCAAGAGAATAATCCGGCTTTGCAAATAAACAAAACCGCATATTATACATAACACAAATTATGGGAAAATGAAAAAAAAAATGTTACATACCAATTCTTGCAAGCTTTAATGACTGATAAGAGAGGCTGAGATCTAGATCTGAAATTGATGGCTGCCCAAATGAAAGATAGACAGAGTTGGGCGTGAGAGAGGGGCGGGGGTTTTGAGATTTGAGAGAGATGGGAGGGAGTGAAAAATAATAGATAAGAGAGGCTGAGATCTAGATCTGGAAATGGATGGCTCCCCAAGTGAAAGGTAGATAGAGTTGGGAGATGAGAAAGGGGCGGGGCTTTTGAGATTTTGGGAGAGATGGGACGGAGTGGAAAATGAAGAGAGAGGGGGGCAAGTTTTCTGAGGTTTGAGAGAGATAAGAGGGAGTGAAAATTGGGCTTTAATTTTATGTGATATATGATATAATATAGTACATGTCATATGATAATATACATTTTATAATATATTATTATTGTCAAAGATAATAATTATTTTAAAGTTCAAATTATCATCTTCAAATTATAGTACATATTATATTATAGGGTTAATTACATTTGACTATCCCTTGAAATTATGAAATTACCAAATACTACTCTCGTGGTTTAAAAATTACAAATTAGCCCTTATAAGTATATAAAATTATTAAATCATCCGTTTCGTTAAGTTTTTTGACAAAAAATTGATGACGTTCTCTAATTTTAGTCTCTAAAATCAAGTACAGAGATATAATAGATAGTTAGTGCAATGAAAAAATTGGAGAATATTAGTAGTTTTCGATAAAAAAATCTAACGAAATGGATGATTTAGTAATTTTGTGAACTTATGGGGGTTAATTTATAATTTTCAAACTATGAGGGTAGTGGTTGGTAGTTTCACAATTTCAAAGGGCAGTGAGATGTAATTAACCCTATATTATAATATATATATATATATAATACAATAATTTTTATATAATATATAATTGTAATATATAATATATTGCAAAATATATAATATATCACATATAATATATTAACTATCATTATTATTATTAAAGATAATAATTATTTTACAGGCCAAATTATTATCTTCATATTAATATCTTTCATGCTCCTTTTATTTCAAAAAGACTCCGCCAAAAGGAATACCATCTTGATTTGCAGAATGGTGAGCAAATTTGGGAGCAAGATGACAGATCTTTCCACAATCTATCATCAAGTCTTATGATTCAAGTCTGTATTACAAAGAGAAATATATGAAATATCATGCTTAGGAAAACAACAAAAGTTGTGTGGTGGCCAAACACAAATATTACAAACTGTAATTTTTCGATCCTAAAGCAGTGGTTCAAGCAAAATGACAAATTTTGCAAAGGAGAATATAATATATAATTTAGAATATAAATATATAATATATCAACTATTATTTGTAATTTATTAACTATAACATATAATAATTAATATATTAACTATAATATACAATATATTAACTATTACATAATATATAAAAATAAAATGAAAAATATGTTATTGATGAGAAAGCAAAAATTAATAAAATATTAGAACTTTCATAGAAAAAATTATATTAATGAAAGTAGACGAAACACTATTGGAATTTGAATTGGGTCTTTATAATAATAGATTCTATTAGATAATAAATATATATTATAAATTTCAGAATATATAAGAAGATATAAAACATTAATAAGTAAATTTTATAAGTACAAATACTCTACCGTATAATATACATTATAAGAAGATATACATTATAATATATAATATATATTATATATGCATATATAGATATAATATCTGTTTACCGTATAATATTTCTTAGCGGTTAGAAATTTAATATCCTACCCTTGAAATCCAACTATTAAGGGAGCTCGGAGCTACGGATATTTTACAACTATTTTATATTTTTAATGAAATTAAGTTCTTCGTACAGATAATATGTATATTATAGATCTAGCATGATAATATATCTAAAATTATATACATATGTATGTATGTATGTATGTATATAGAGTGTCGAATTTATACAATTCTTTTATAAAAACTTTGATACCATTCCATATCAATCAACAACATTAGTCTAGTGGTTGGAAGTGTTGGACTTTGTTTAGAGGCTCCGGTTCGAATCCATGTTAGGACAATTTCTTAAGTTAGCGACGGTTTAAGACTATCTCAAAACCGTCTCTAAATAATAATATATATTTTCTGAAATTATTTTTTATTTAGAGACGGTTCTGACCGTCTCAAAACCGTCTCTAAATAATAATGTAACATTTCTGAAATAATTTTTATTTAGAGACGGTTTTTGACCGTCCCAAAACCGTCTCTAACTAATTAATTTTAAATTGGCGACGGTTTTTGAGACGGTTTTTTCCGCGGCAAAACATAACTTAAAATTTTCTACGGCTTAGAGACGGTTTAGAGATGGATATTTTTGATACGGTAGATCCCATGCTAATCCCTCTCTAATCCGTCTCTAATTAGAGACGGAAATTTCCGTCTCTACTTTCCATTGCTAAAACCGCATTTTCTTGTAGTGTATATTGATGAATGTTTATTTCCACTGCGTTTGATTTTCTTTTAGCCTAATCTTCACTTTCAATATATATATATATATATATATAGATTTGAGATTGAAGGTTGAATTTTAACCAAACAAAAGATATTTGTGTTGGGTATCCACTGTTTCCTGCAACACCTTCAACTTTCAAAACTTCAAAACTTACCTTTTTCGTATCAAATTGGCCAATGTAATATAACGTTAGAAATCTTATCGAGTATATATGATTTGAGAATCAAGAATCGCTAAAAAATATGGAGCAAAATATCCGAAAATGCCAATGGAACACAACCAGTCATGACTGCCCAGAAATAGGGGCAGCAACAGGGGACACATTAAATGTGTATAAATGAAAATTCGATTATTGGATCGTCGATCGGAAGTCACCTTTATAAATCTCGTCGAGTAATGATAATTATAAAGGTAAAATTTACCATTAAACTTATTAGGATGTATTCAAAAACTTGTTATGAATCTGACCACTCGAAAATAGGATTATAAATTTTAAGTGTTGAACTTTATGAAATGTGTTCCTATACAAAATCCAATTTTTAGGCACTAATTTTAGTATGATTTTGATAAAATTTTGATAAAAATAGGTTGGCTAAATATACGAGGAAATTAATAATTATTTGAATTTGAATTGTAGACATAAAGAGTGATTGTCTAAAAGAGAAGGATTAAATGAAAGAAAATAATATGCTTGAGATAATGATGTGATGAAAATTGGTTGTTTAAAATGAGAGTTTCAAAAAGATATGAAATACGTGAAGTTTGATTATTTGGAAGACACTTAATCAAGATGATCTTAGAGAATGAACGATCAATAATCGAGTTAGCAATTTCTAAGGTTAAACCGAAAGTTAGTAGGATTTTTCCAAAATCTTGGATATGAATATATTTATTTGATCGAGCTATAAATATCCAATTTTACCTGATTTAGGTAATGAGAAAAATCAGTTAGAACTGTAATCATTAAATGCAAGGACTTTAGGTAAGACAATTATGGCTATCCCTATCTTTTGCTTAGCATATGATCTTGATAATGATTCATTGGCACTTTGTTGAACACTTTTACCAAAATCTTGATGTTCTGATGAAATCTTGCACATTTTGGACTCAATTTTGATCCATTTTCTTGTTGAGATTCATGAACTAAAATATCATTAAAGACCACAAATTTTTCTTTACTATTTCCTATTTAAAAAAAAATAAGTGTGTAATACCCCGTAAAATTCCTCTAATACCATTCTTTAAAATTTTCATCCTAAAATATCATCTTTAGTTCTCATCCTTAAATTTTCATCCTTAATTGTCATCTTTCAATTTTAAATTTTCAAGAAAATATCATACTATAATTTTTGAAATTTTTCGTATATTAAGGATAGTTTTCTACACCCATTTCAAATCTTAGTTCCAAACCCCTTGAAAATTCTATACTTTATGTTTTATGCCCTAAATTCTTCACCACAAAAAAAAAAAAAAAATCATCTCTAAAATTATAAAAATTCAATGTTTTACCTCAAGAATTTTTTGATCAAGTTAAAAAAAAAAGTTTATTGAGTGAGACGAAGTCAACGCCTAGCCCAGTACCTATTTCCTTAAGTTTTGAGCTTTTTTTGCCTTGTTTTATATATGTTCCAATCATATATGTTTTAAGCTTAATATGATGTTTTAAATGTCTATGAATCGAATTGTTAAGTTCGAAATTTGGTTTGAATCGAATAGTGTTAAAATTGGACCGATTGATATTATTGTGTTAGCTCTTCCTTGGGTTTTGATCCTGTTGCTCTTTTTTGCTTATGGTTCATTCCTGTATATTTTATCGAGCTTGATTTGATGGTTTTACAAGTCTGATATATGATTTTTACTGATTATTGTTTGCATTGGATAGATTAATATTGTTATGTTATTTCGTAAATTATGTATATTTGTATATATTGTTGGGCCCAAAAGCCACCGAAGAGACAGTTGGTGGCATTGGACCGTTAGTTTGTCCCATGCAAGGTTTCCCATTTGTTGGATAGTTCCACGACCGCTTGGAGATAGATATTTCCAGGGGACTGGTCCGTGGCATGCGATTGTGCGTGCCTTTTTGATAAATATGTTTGTTTCCCTCGGAGCGGCTGCTCAAGGGAGGAACTAGAGGGACAAGGGTTTTGATTTGATTTGGTATATATGTTTAGGAGTGATAAGAATGACATATCTACCAAATAACTTGTTCTGCCATATTGTTATTGGTTTTATTGTGTTATTGAATGAACTCGCTGTTCTCATTCAAATTATTTCTTGTCTTATCGCTTATTTTTTATATTCCATGGGTCGAATATTGTGCCTTAGTCATATCATTATTGGATTTGGTATTGTGTTACTTATTGAACTTCCTAAACTCTATTATCATCATTTTTTGACTTATCTCTTAATCTTTTTGTTCCTTTGCCTTAAACATCGTGTCCTAACCATGATCTCTTACTAAGTCATTTGCACTTACTGTTTATTTTATGTGATGCCCCGGATTTCATGGGCATTTCGCCCTGAGATCTGAAGTGCTACTCGCGGACAGATAATCATTCCAAAATTATCAGAAACTTAATGCATCAATATCATTCAAGCGAAATTTCATAAAACCCGTCAAACGATCCAAACTAATTCCCAAAATGTATAGTTACATATCAAACTATCCAAAAATTACATAGAGCAATCTAACTTATCAATACAATCCCATGTTCTATACATATCATAAGTCCAAAATATGATTTCGATTCAAATACAAAAACTAGTCCAAAAGCGATAGACTAAGCTAAAATACAATAGGGTTTACAATCCCAACCAAACTATACAATCTATCGAGCTCCAATCAATCATTCAATCGTTCAAGATTTTAAGAACCTACATGTTAAATGGGGTCATGAGTTTACTGACCTAGTAAAACTTATAGCATGGGACTGGAGTACAAGATTCAATGATGAACATATCAAGAACGGAAATCATGAATGTGACCTCATATAATATTTCAAATCAACAGAACGAATAGAATGAACGAATATCATAAAACATATGTCACATTCATGTCAATAAAGCATATAAGGCTGATTCAAACGTTTGGTGGGTCGTCATCCTTATCACTCCACTTACAACTCCGAGTAAACGCTCAAGGAGAGTCAGAAACATACAACTCCGAGCAGAAGCTCAAGAAGAGTCATAAACTTACAGTTCCGAGCAAGCGCTCAAGGAGAGTCATAAACATACAACTCCGAGCAGAAGCTCAAGGAGAGTCATAAACTTACAGCTCCGAGCAGAAGCTCAAGGAGAGTCATAAACATACAACTCCAAGCAAGCGCTCAAGGAGAGTCATACGTATATATGAAGCACAGCCGCCGTAGCACGGTCGACCACGAGTCCCAAACGTAATCCTTCAAGACCTTACCTCTAGGGCCCATCCGATCTATCCAACATATATATACAAACGTATAGGCTTGGAACAAACTGAACATTCGATCATTTAATAAGGCCATTTCGGTACAATTTTTGGTCGGCCATCAATTTCAAATAAACACTTCAGAATAGGCGAAACATATCAATTTGTCATTTCAGAATTCGACTATGGACTAGAGAGTTTTCATTTCAAAACTCATATTACGTTAAAAAGATCGGATATGGACTTTACGTGACATAAAATAGGGTTTGGAAATAAGAAAAATCAAGTTGGAATCAAAACTGGGCGCCTAGGCACGGAAACGGGTGCCGGAGCACCCAAAACAAGAGTTTTGGACAGAGAGCTGGGCGCTTGGATGCTCGTGAACAGTAATTTCTGTGCTTGGGCGCTCACTCTCGGGTTGAAATTCGATTTTTCGTCTTTTGATTTTCTTTGAATTTTTGATCCAAAAATATATTTTTGAGGTTCTTAAATACGCAAAAATATTTATAAAATATCGTTTCGGATTTTGGTTTTGAAATTTTTTGAGAGATCATTTCAACGTCAAAACATACGATTTTGTCCATATTCTTCGTTTTAAATCAATTTTTTTAGTTCGTTTGTCCTCTTGGTCCATGGTCTATGGTTCAAGACTCACTCCGTAGCATCGATAAAGGGGTTACAACGATTTATTATGCTTCGGAGTTACATAATAAGGTACAAAGCTCATGATAGCAAGAAGTAACAAGGCAACACATAAGGTCATTTCAAGTGTATAGCAATGGAACAGGATTATCATCAACTCGATATCAAGAACAATCTATTAAGGAAGTAACGAGGATCATATGCTCATGAAGAGGATGAAGAAGCTATAAGTCTTACCTCTTGTAGCTAAATCCTTGTGAACATGCAAGATCCAAGCTTATAACCAACACCTAAAACCATATATCTACTTATGTCAAGCTCTACTTATAACATATCATTAACCATCCCCAAATCATATTCATAAGCTTAACTTACCAAGTGTTGGACAAGTGTTGGAAGAGTTTACACCACACTAGAATCCCTTATGAATGTCGAAATTGATTTTGAAGAAAAACCAAAGTGCAAGTGGTGTTTATGTGCCAAAATATTTGGAATGAAAGTGTTTAAGTTTCTGCAGATTTTTTTGCTTAAAAAATGATCTATTTATAGAAGGATTTTGGGGCTAAAATGAGAGAATCAAATTGTTAAACCCTCCAAAGCAATATCTAACACATAGAGGTGGTAGATAGGTGGCTAAATGACTACATAGGATGGATGGATGAGATCAAAAATCCCATCCATGGCTGCTGTAGAGTTGCTTGTGCGTCTGGCTCTTTCAAATCAGATTTTCTTTTTCTTTTTCTCTCACTTTTGAGTTCCAAATGAGTGCTCAATTAGTCAACAAAAGTGGCTATGATTTTAGGTCAAGTTTTGGCTTGTAAATTGGGCTCACGGGATTCCTTTTTTGTTCGAAACGTGATGAGGAATCGAAACATGTCTGTTCGAAATATTTTCGGGTGCATGAAACGTGTTTTGATTTTAAAACGACGTTCGATTTTGAAATCAAATGTTTCAATAAATCGATGATTCAAAATTTTATTTTTTGGAAAATTCTTGGGGTGTCACATTTTATCATGTGTAAGTTATTGAGTTTGGAAGCTTTGGCAAGGACTTGGAGATCATTTTGGTTGTTAGTTTTTTTTTTTCTTTAGGTTGTTTCTTTTGGACTTGATTGTATTTTTTGATAGTGTTGCATTTTTGAAAGTATGGAATCATAAGTAATATTGGGAATTTCGATATTGGGTATGAGTAATGAAGATGGTCTTGGGTTACATAGTATTTTGTCATGATATATTTTTAGGTTTTAGTTTTAAAAACTCCTTCCCCCAGCAACATCTTGACCTAGGGGTGGATGCTCTAGGTTTGGGGCGTTACAACACATCAGGCTTGCAGAGATGGCTTTCTGTAGTAACATTTTGATGCTTAGGTTAGTTCAAGTAGATTGTTGAAAGAGTAAATAAATGTGAGAGAGATAAGTTGGTTGTGCAAAATAAATGCATCCCACAGGGCAGTAAATGCTCTGAGTATTTTTAGGAAATCAATCTGAGAAGAGTAGCCTTTGAAAATGACTAAATGCCTTCCTAGGCTGTGGAGGATACCCCCTCGACATATTGATGTCACAGGGACTAGGTGGTCATTTGCTCAATTTGAAAACTGCGCAAGATATCTGTTGCAGGAGGTAATGTACTTGCGATGGTTACATGACATGTGGATGTCCTAGGATCTGATCCTTTATGGTTAGCATAGTTTGCATTTAATGAAACTTGTAGATGCGCAAGATATCTGTTGCAGGAGGTAATGTACTTGTGATGGATACATGACATGTGGATATCCTAGGATCTGATCCTTTATGGTTAGCATAGTTTGCATTTGATGAAACTTGTAGATGCATTAATGAGACTCTGACACCTTATTTGATGCGTATGGACTTCTGTTGCATATCAATTTTTGAGCTACAATCATTTAAGCCTAGGCCCCATCAAGGCTCGACCTTGAAGGGTTGAGGTACTACTTGCTTGGGACACATGGTACAACAAGATAATACTTGCCAATCCAGTCGATGTTGAAGGCTCAAAAGTGCCCTCCGTCGTGGACCTCCAACTAGGATGTCGAACAACATCACTGGGGTCCATGCAAGGCCTAGCCTACCTCCATGTTAGATATGGGTCGACCATAGTGTCGAGTATTCTAGTACATCTTCTGGTCGAATTGGATCCATGTCACATGTGATGATAAGAAGGAAGCCATGTTGAAGGTTGGACACCTCTTCATCATAAGTCCCCTCACTTCCTAGTCAATGCAAGACATGAGCACAAATCGAGAAAAACATAAATGTCAAACTAGGGAATAGAGTCTTTGAGTTGCCCTAGGGTTTGACCATGTGTAATGCCCCGCATCTCGGGGCTTTTCGCCCCGAGATCCGAAGTGCTACTCGGGGATGGATAATCGTTCCAAAACCATCAGAAACTTAATGCAGCATCAACATTCAAGCTAAATTTGTAAAATTCATCAAACGATCCAAACTAATTCCCAAAATGAATAGTTACATATCAAACTGTCCAAAATTACACTTAAGCCATCTAACTCATCAATACAATCCAATATTCTATACATTTCATAAGTCCAAAACATGATTTCGATCCAAAATACAAATCTAAGTCCAGAAGCAATAGACTAAGCCAAATACAATAGAGTCTACAATCCCAACCAAGCTATACAATCTATCGAGCTCCAATCAATCATTCAATCGTTCATGGTTCAAAACCTATATGGTAAATAGGGTCATGAGTCCACTAACCCAATGAAACTTATAGCATGTAGAAGAGAATAAGCGTTTCAAAGAACATGAGCATATCAATGACAATACAAGAATATGATAAAGATAGCAATCAAAATATTCAAGACAATCAATATATATATAAATATGTATCACATTCAAGTCCATAGGCTGAATCAATCTTTTGGTAGGTCTATCACCCTTATATCTTCAACATATACATTTCATCTTATCCCTCCAACTCCCAAAGGAGCATCATTCAATTAAGAAGCACAACCGACGTACGTGCTTAGGGTAGTGCTTCGGTTCTACCTCCATAACTCGTTTGAACTACCCAACAATTAGGGGCTCGAGGGTCCTAGTCAACAGTCCGATATTGCCCGAGTTCAGTCCCTAAGAAATCCCCACATGAGCCCCAATCAATCAATCATGTGGCTTTAGAACGAAATAGGTAATCAATCAATCAATCAAGAAGCCGGCAAGGCATAACGTTCTAAGGCCACAATATCAATAACATTTCAATAGGCCAAAATGATTCAATCAATCGATCAATTCGGAAATTCGACCATGGACTAGTGGAATTACGTTTTGAAACTTTGTATAACGTTAAAATATTTGGATATGGACTCAAGATATCAAGAAATAGGGTTTAAAACTCAAGAGTACTAGTTTTGGGCAGAGACTATGCGCAAACGGGCGCTTGAGCATCCAAAACACAAAATTTTGGCCGAAGGTGGGCGCTTGGGCGCTGTGAACAGTAATTTCTGTGCGCTTGAGCGCCGACTTTCGGGTTTGAAATTCGATTTTTCATCTTTTGATTTTCTTTGAATTTTTTATCCAAAAATATATTTTTGAGATTCTTAAATACGTAAAAATATTTATGAAACATTGTTTCGGGTTTTGGTATTAAGAATTTTCGAGAGATCGTTTCAACGTTCAAACAGACGGTTTTGTCCATATCTTTTGTTTCTAATCAAATTTTTTGTTCATTTCTCCTCTTAGTTCGTGGTCCAACTTTCAAGTTCAATCCCAAGTATCGGTACAAGAGTTTAGGACAAATTATTAAGCAAGGGATTAATATTTTCAAGAGTTGAGCATAGATTTTTGGCAAGAATCGCAAGACAACAATATCAATTCTCATGCTCAATATGTCAATGGCATAAAATACTCAAAGCATGCTTGAATAATCAATAGAAAGCTGGAAACACATGCTCATGGAGAAGAGGAGATGCTATAAGTCTTACCTCTTATCGCTTAAATCCGAAATGTAGTTGAACCAAGTTTATAGTTACACTTATAACCACATATATACATCCATGTTAAACACTAACACATATATATATATATATATTACTTAACCAACCCTTAAACACAAACCTAAGGCCACTTACCAAGAGTTGGATGAGAGCTCACACTCACAAGAATCCCACAAAGCTAAAATCGATTTTGCTAGAAGAGAATGATGCAAGTTTGGAGCTTATAAATGTAAGAGATGGAGTTGAAAGTGTTGTGTTTTCAGTAGAAATTTCTTATGGCGAAGGAGACTTATTTATAGAGTAGAAATGGGGCTAAAATGAGAGAATTTCAAAGTTAA
>JACFYI010000896.1:1182191-1192310 GCA_014898755.1 Handroanthus guayacan | reverse complement strand
AAAAAAATGATTTCTCAATTTGACAATGAGGTAGAGAGGGTGGGTGGGAAACCAAGATAAAGGAGAAGGTAGGTTCTAGTGGTTCGACCTTCTCCTCAAGTAAATATGAGGAAGTTGATATAATGGTTGTCTTTGAAGAGATGATCGTAGGAGAAGGTTCTAGATTAGCAAGGATGCTGAGGGGGTCACAGGGCCTAAGGATGGTACGGATAGGGGCAAGGGTGACGAGGAGATTGAGTGTAAAGGCTATGTGATGAGGGGTGAGGAGGCTGAAACATCCTATTGAACTTTCTAGCAATTTAGCAAAATCAAAGCCATGGTAAGGTCAAGCGAGCGAGAGATATCATATCGAGATACCATATTCTACTCGAATATAAGGTCGTCATCCTTCAATCGAGCAAACATATCCCTAATTGCCTAGCTGTCCATTTTGCTAGCTTCCAATGCATTTTTCGTTTCCACTTGCCTCAAAAGTAATTGAATCTAATAGGATGCACTTGTACGCATTGGATCTTCCAATTAGACCTAATTCATTAAAGGAGTCATTCATTAAAGGAAGACTCCTATCCTTTTTCATTCTCTATACAAGCATTTACTCATGGGAGATGATCATGAAAAATTATTATCTTCATACTTTGGTGCATGATTGATTATGATTACACATGTTTTCTATTGAACAAGTAGAGTACATAAGTCTTATTAGTTTCCACAGGAAAATAATCTCTGATTTTAAAACCTTTAAACTCATCTCCTTTGAAATATTCCATACCATATTCTGCCTAGGCTTTTTGTAAAGGGATCCACCAAATTTCCTATTGACTTAACATGGCTAATTATTACAGCTACACGTATTAGCTGTTGTCTTATATAGCTATGTCTATTACTGATATCCCGTGATTTCCTATTATAGGTTTTAATATAAGCTTGTCATAATGTTGCCTCTTTATCACAGAAAATAGATATAGTTGGCATTAGCTTAGGTCAAATGGGAATTCCATTAAAAGGTACTAAGCCACTTTGCCTCCTTTATCGCTGTCACCAAAGCAATAAATTTAGACTCAAACATACAATGTGAAATCAAGGTTTGTTTCTTGGAACCCTAAGATTCAACTCTTTCACATAAGGTAAAAACCAAATCACTCGTGACTTTCTTTCACCCGAGCCCCGTAACCTAATTTGCATAGGTGTATCCTTTTTAATACAAGTGGCTAACCTGTATAACTTAAAAGATAATTTATTATGCATTTAACATACTTAAGTACTCTAGATAATGCATTCTAATATATTTGACCAAGATTATGAGTGAATCTACTCAAAATGCCAACTACAAATGCATTATCTGGTCAAGTAGACTGGAAGAGATACGTCAAACTGCCAATGACACTTGAATAATTTAGCTATGAGATACACTTCCTGTCATTTGCATTTTTATTAATGGATCATATGGGGTAGAGCCTACCTTATTGTCCTCATTGATAAATTTCTTTAGTATTTTTTCAATATAATGACTATGACAAAGAAATAGAATAATCTTTTCTTGTAATGTTAATTCCTAAAATTACATTTGCTTCCCTCATATCATTCATACCAACGCCAAAAGATAGAAAGGATTTCCTTCCAATACTATGCTTAAATCTTAAATTAGTACTAAAGCATGTCATCTACATATAAACATATAATGATCCCAATCTCATTCATTAATTTAAAAATCATGAGATAAAATTACTTGGTCAAAATTTTCATGCCATCGTGTACAGGCTCGATAAGATCATATAAAGACTTAACATGCTTGCAAACTTTATTTTCATGACTTTTTAGTAGAAAACCTTCTGGTTGTTCCATGTACGCTTCCTTTTCTGAAACACAATTTAGATAACTATTTTTTACATTCTTTTGGTGTAGAACTAGTTTATAAGTTGCTAATAAAGCAATCAACAGCTTTATGGTACTAATTCTAGCAGTTTGTTTGTTTTTTTTTTCTTTTATGAATTAAATTTCATAGAAGCTTCAAGGTGTGTATAACTAGTTTATAAGTTGTTAATAAAGCAATCAACAGCTTTATGGTACTAATTCTAGTAGTTTTTTTTTTTTTTTTTTTTTTTTTTTTTTTTTTTTTTTTATGAATTAAATTTCATAGAAGCCTCAAGGCAAAAACTTAGAAACAACAAGGACAAGAGGATGGCCACCATTACAAAAAACAGACGTTGGTAGCTCATCCACATGAATACAACCAGAAAAGGAATTAACTTCGGCCCATTTAGCAAGTTTGTGGCCAGCAAAATTACAATTACGAGAAATGAAACGAAATTTCCATTTAGGCCAAGACGCCCATAATTTTTTAATTTTGTGTATCATCGGTTCAGCCTCCCAGTCTATGCAGCTATGGACTGAATTAACCATAGCAACCATATTGAAATTGTCACTCTCAAACACCACAGTTTCCTCCTTGTATCTGTCCATCCATTCCGCAGCCAAACGAAGAGCAGAAGCTTCTGCCACCGAAGCGTTATTACATCTGACTTTCTTAGAAATAGCGCCAATGATAGATCCACAAGAATTTCGAACAATAGAAGCACCAAAGGAGACATCGTTGATAAAGGTGGCATCAACATTGACTTTAATGATACCATTTCTTGGTTTAGACCATTTGGCAACAGGTCCTCCTTGGTTTGCCTGGATCTTCTTAGAGTTTTGGGCTTCAAGGTGTTCAAGGAACGATTTATGAATGGACTTCAAAGTAAGAGGGAGATCTGGGTCAATGTTGTCATGGACTTTCCTATTATGAGTTCTCTATATGTGTTCAAATGTGACAACAACGAAGATGAGACACTCCCTTCTTTGTTCCTTAGGCAGCAGCGAATCATTCCTGCAATTGAAGAGGAGAGATATCCAATCAATGAAAGACCAATTTTGAAAAACAGAAATGCAAAAATTCCAGAAACTAGAGAACCAAATCCATTCCGTAAATTGACATCTCAAAAAAATGTGATCAATATTTTCAGATTCCACGGAGCATAAAGGACAGATATCATCATTCAAGTTGATAATATGATGCAATCTGCTTTTAGTAGGTAAGAAGTTGTTAATCATTCTCCAAATGAGCAATTTGTAGCAGTTGTGAATTTCAGCATTCTAAAGATTCATCCACTCGAAAGAGCTGTTCTGAGAGACCGAATCAAGCTTGGGGGCGATAATAGCATGATAAGCGTCTTTGATGGTGAGGACTCCTGACTTGGAGGAAGTCCAAATGAGCCTTCGATCCGAGTTGGAGAAGATTGGAACCTTTAGGAAGGCATTGGTGGATTCATCGTCAAATAAGGAAGCAATGGAGCTGTGGTTCCAACTTTCACCATCTGGATTAATAAGACTTTTTACTGACTCAAATTCAGCGTTAACAAGAAGGGTCGGAAATTTCGATTTCGGGACAAAACCATTCAGATGTGGAACCCAAGGATCTATCCATGTTTTGAGAGAATAGTCCGGATGGATAGCGAAGCAGGCAACCTGTAATAGCATATTCTTACAGTTGAAAATGTCCCGCCACACCCACGAGGATGATTGGGGACAAGACGGAGTAGAAAGGATACTATCATTTTGGACGTATTTGGAAAAAAAAATCTGGACCCAAAGTTTATTCTCCTTATTTGCAACCTGCCATGCCAGCTTCAAGATAAGCGCTTTGTTGAAGTCGTTCATTTTCTAAAAGCCTAAGCCGCTAGCAAACTTAGGTAAACAAATGGAGCCCCAACACTTCAAGGCAAGACCTTTATTATTACATGAGCTACCCCACCAAAAATGCAGCATAAGGCTATCCAATTTGGCAGTGATTTTCTTGGGAAACATGAATGAAGCCATGTGATAAGTTGGAATGGCTTGAGCTATGGATTTAATGAGGACACTCCTTCCGGTGAGGTATATCTCACATGAGAATTACTTAATATAATTATACATTGTACAAACAGTTAAAAGTGGATTTTTATTGTATGTTAAGGGTACAGTGCACCAAAATATGCTGTAGTCCAATAAATGAGTTTCACACATTTTGGGCTTGTTAAATTGGGTTTTCTATAATAAATTATTTGTCCAAATAAATATTCTATTGTTTATATAAAAATTGCATAAATATATATATATATGTATACATAAGAATATTTATGCGTCAAATGAAAAAATAATTAGAATTAATATTTTTATAGTCTTATCTTTATCTATTTTGATTTTATGTGGCTCATAAGGAAAAAAGAAATCTTTTTATATAAGATATTGGTAATTAATCAAGTTTCGATAAAGTAAAAATTCAATTAAATCATTTTTTACTATAAAAATTTTAGTAATTAATCAAATTTCGATAAAGTAAAAATTCAATTAAACTAGTTCTTACTATAAAAATTTTGGTAATTTATCGAATTTTGAGCTAAATTGCTTAATATCTTGCTTGACTATTTCAGATTTTTAATAATATACTAATAAATAATTTTGTGCAACAAAAAAAAATATTGTTGTTAGATCATAGATTTTTTCTATGTGGAAAGAATAACATTTTATAAAACTTGTATGATAATAATTTTGTCTTGAATGAAAAAATTAAAAGAAAGTTATATTAATTTTTCAGGTTTTTTTCATTTTTTTTTTAATTTTCAGGTTTTTTTAATAATTTTTTTCTATTTTAATTTTTCAGTTTTTTCTTTTTTAATTTTTCCAGTTTTTTTCAATTTTTTTCGATTTTAATTTATCCGTTTTTTTTCTTTTTTTCTTTCGATTTTAATTTATCAGTTTTTTTTCTTTTTTTCTTTTAAACTTTTTCAGTTTTTTTTTTTCAATTTTTTTCAATTTTAATTTTTTTCAGTTTTTTAAGAATTTTTTGATTTTTTTCAGACTTTTCTGATTTTAATTTTCAGTTTTTTTTCAGATTTTTTTTTATTAATTTTATATTTTTTTAGAAGTTTCAGATTTTAATTTTTATTTTTTAAAGAATTGATACAAATACCCAACACACTAGATTATACAATGATATGTTGTAAAAGTACAATAACTGTTTGTAAAATTATTTTAAATGACACATGTCATTATTCTAAGGCGTACTATATGTGAGTAAGGTACAATAAAACATCACCATAGACATGCCCTACCTTCTTACTAATTTGGCTTTGTATTTATCAACACTTCCATTAGTTTTCAGCTTTCGCTTAAAATCCATTCACAACCTACTAGTTTAAAATTGGGAGATAAATCTGTAAGGAGCTATGTCTCATTAGACATGACTAAATTCATTTAATCTTTTATAGCTTCGTATCATAATGCAAAATCTCTAGAATTTAATACCTCATTTAATGTCAAGGGATCATGCTCAATTTTAAATAAGTGATTAAAAACTTTTTGTCCCATTCCACTGGATATTGATAAAAGTGAGGACCATAAGACTTTCTTTTCTGACTCGTCTACTTCTTTTAAGTTCATAATAACCTTTATGTTCAGAACTTGGTTAAACTGTATTACGATTATCATCGTCCTCACCATTATTGTCTTCTTCTTCTTCTTCTTCTTTTTTTTTTTTTTTTCTTTTTATTTCCTAGAGAATGAATTTTCAGAGAAGCCAGTGATTTTATCATTGAAAATCTATAAGATTTGCTATGTTAAGCATTGCCAATGAAGACACATTCTACGGCCTTTTCCATCAATTTGGGCCTTTTAGGATCAGTTAACCTCACTAATGCCGTACAACCCCATACTCTACGATGATTAAGAGATGGTTTTCTCTTTTTCTAAAGCTCATAAGTGATACATTACTCTTTTTTATGGGGTATCCTATTTAGTACATAAGAAGCGGTCATTTGTGCTTACCCCTATAAGTTTTTGGGTAAGTCAGAAAAATGTAAAGATTATTTGTCATCTATGTTAAACTTCTACTTTTCTTCTAGCAACGTCATTTTTCTTGAGAACTACAAGAAGCTGGAACTTCATGAATAATAATACCATTTTCTTCATGAAAATTATACAAAGAGATATTCACCTCCTCTATTAAATCTTATGTTTTAATCTTTCGATCAGGTTGATCTTCCACTTAGTGTTCAAGACTCTGATTTTATCTAAAGCCTCATCTTTTGTTCTTAAAATATAGATACGAGAACATCTAGAATGATCATCTATACAAGTTGTGAAGTATCTTTTATCATCTCTAGTTAAATGACTTGGTTCACATAAGTTTGAATGTATTAACTCTAAAAGTTGTGAATTTCTTTCAACCTTTACGCATGGTTTTCTAGCCATCTCAGATATAATGCAAATTAGACATTTATCCATATCAGAAGATAAAACAGGAACTAATCCTAACTTAGACATATTTCACACATATTTGTATTAAAATGTCCTTATCTAGAAGGCCAAACATTAAAAGAAGATACAAAGTAAGCAGAATAAGATATTTCATTCATCACGTTAAATGTATGCAATCTGTTTGCAACATAACCTTTCCCTACATAGCTCCCACCCTTAGAAATAATTAGGCTATCTGATTCAAACAACAAATTGGAACCATACTTGTTTAGTAGGCTCACAGAAATCAGATTTTTCCTAACCTTAGGAACTTGTAAAACATCATTTAGAGTTACCCTTTTCCAAAAGAAAGATTCAAAACCACTGCCCACTCCTATGACATTTGCTGTTGAGGAATTTCCCATAAAGATGTCTTGCCCATCCATCAGTGGTTCATATAGTTTGAATAATTACTATTGATAGCATTATGTCTGGCTGCACTAGAATCAATCCATAACTCCTTGTCACCTCCCACCTTTAGTGCTTCAAAAACCACAGCAGCAAAATCCTTCTCACTCTCAACAGTATTCGCCTGGTTTCTCTATTATTTGTACTTGAGATACTATTGGCATTATTTCTTGTGGTGTCTTCTCTTTCCACATTTCCAACATGTACCCTTAGGAGTATTTTGGATTTTTCTTTTTGTACTAGAATGTCCCTGTACACCATTGTTAGCTTAATTTTTTTACAAGTAAAAGGTGCTTTTTTTTTTTAAAAGGCTTTTCGAGTTTTGCTTTCCAATTCAAATTTATTTTACAAGCTCTTCCATTGTAATTGCCCCTACTCCTATTTTAATTCTTTCTAACAATCTTTCCGAGTAATAGGCAACTCAGGTATCATAGTAGATACTTGGAAAGACTCGTTTGAAGAGTGGTCCTGAGAAATGATTTGTTTCATGAAATCTTGTAACATATATAATTGAGACATAATAGGTTATCCGAATACATTTTATATTCAAACAACTTGCTTACCATAAATATTTTGTTTCCAGCATCTTTGTTTTGGTAAGTGTTAATGGGTTCATCCCAAAGCTTCTTTGCTGTTGTATCAGCAAATCTCGCCCTATATACATCACATAGTGAATTAGACTGCCCACTTAGAATGTAGCCCTAGCACACGAAATTGTCGTGCTTTCATTTTTGTCTTTCTTAATTAACATCTGCCTAATCACAGAATCTGCAAATGTTGATGCATCATGCTTGTAGGCATTGTTGGTGTCTCTAGAACCAAAGTTGATATAGACATGGATGCAGATTTTGCTTTTGCATTTGAAGTTGTTGCTATAGTAGGCACTAGTGGCAATGCAACACTTGAAACTAGAGCTTTATTTGGGGCTCTTGGTTTCTCTTGAGTCAGAAAATACGTTATTTTCGAAGTAGATAGGAAGAAATACATCTTACTCTTCCAGCTTCTAAAGAACGACCCATCGAACTTGTCCAGCTTTAAACACTCGTTGACAATGGGTAACTTTGCTACTAAACTCTCCCATTGCAAAAATTATGCGAAGTTTGTTAGGAAAATAGGGAAAACATGAAGAATATAGTAGCTGGAATTGAATGAGATCGTTATGTCTTCAAAACATAATTTGCCCCTATTAATGCACTTTGCTACTGCAGAAATTTGTCCTTAAAATTGTCTCCCAAGATGAAAAGGCACCTCAAATTTAAAACTATTGAATCTTAATTAATTCTACAAAAGCTTTGAGAAAGAAACAAAGAATAAGAGAGAAATATATACTTGCATATATTCGTATTTGATTTGACACTAAGTCTGATTTATTTATAGATGTTAAGTTTAAATGTCACCACTATTTGAGCATTAGTGATGTCTTTATGATAACACACAACCAGTCAATTACAACTAATTGAAAGGTCATACCAGTTGATCAAAACAATTACCCAGCTGATTAAAACAATTAATTAATCAGCTACCAATTTAATTCATAATCGGCTGCCAGCTCAAAATTTGATACTAATTAAACAAATTTGGCCCAAAAAGTATTAAGTGACTCAGGGACGAGCACTCCTAGCAAATCTCACGTGCGCCTAAAGTGACAATACCCCTTTGCTCCGGCTCCAGCTCTAGTTCCGATATGTGCATGGGCCTGGGCCTGGGCCTGAGTGGGGCACAACTGGTGCACTGCACTCACCGCATGGTGAGTTTCCCCTTCTCTTGTTCTTTTTAGAACAAAAAGTTATGACAACCATTCCATCTATATAAAAAAAAAAAAAAAAAAAGACACATTGAAGTTGTGCAATTTTGCACAATTACATGTCTCTGTGATTTTACATTTTCTCTCTCTATACCAAAGATTTTGATAGTTGAACCATTCTCATCCCTACACACTAAAAATTCCAACAATAAAGGCACTGAAACCGGAAGAGGAAAGTTTCACGTCATATGGGGGCGCTATCATTGGAAGATTAGTTGCCTAGCTTTAATTTCTCCTATATTTCATTTCTTTTCGTTCTCCTCTTTGAATTGTTTGACCCTTGTTCATGTTGTGTAATTTATGAAATTGCCATCTTCCAGAAAAAAGGCAAAAGAAAATATATGTGTTTCCTTGTAATTGTCAGTGGTGATCATACCATTAAGATAAAAAATATCATTTTAAACAATTAAGTCATACATTAAATTAACAATCAACAATTACAAAAGAGGAAAAATATTCAAATTTGATTTATAGAATTTAGCATACCACATCTTATATTTATATATCTTTTTGCTAATATTTTAATTAAAATGTTTTTGATATATACATCTAGGAGAAGAAGGTGTATAGAGTAAAGAAGCCTTGTCTCCTTTACAACACATATAACGCGTAAATATTATATGTATATATATGCTATGTTTATACATGCTTATATATGTGAGTAATTTCGTATATGCATGTATATTAGTGTGTCGACCTTAAAAGGAAGATGTTGTATCAAATAATGCCGCCTCATAGTTTAATATTAATATTATTTTATTATTAATGTAATAGATGATGGCGTCAGAGTTTTGACACTTTCTCCTTTTGTATTCCACACCATTTCTCAAGAAATAAGAGAGCAATTCTTACAATTTTTTGTATGAAAAGCCAAACAAATATAATTTCAAGAATTTTTTTTTTTTTTTTCACAAGACAATTTTCACAAAATAGATAGTCATTCACTCGCAAAATTAAATTTTCTTTTCCCATACAAATTTGTAGTCTCTACCAAGGCATTATAATAGAAAGATGGGCATCATTTCCAAAAAGGCTATATATATAGCATAGTCCAAACATTTGATCCACTCAGCTAATGTGCATTAGTGAGCAGTGCACACTCAATGCATCTGTGTCTAATAAAATAAATACAGTTGATGTGTATATATGCATACCCTTGAAATTTATCGACCACTTAAGCTTTGAAATCATTAAAAATGTGCCAATTGATGAAACTTTAAAAAATTTTAATTTATCAAAATATGTTAATTAATCAAACTCATTAACTTTTGAATACATTTAAAGGCATGCACAAATAGGCTCATAATATTATTTTTATAATTTTATTTCTGTTAATGGTAAATATTTATTCAAATAAAAAGATAATAACATTGATTTTAATACATAACATTATTGATAAATGCTAAATAGTGTTGCGCCTACATCACACATGGAATTTAACTTACATAAAACATTAATTAATGAATTAGATCACGATTCAATGCAGAATTCAACTCAAGAATCAGATTATTAGCCTATTGTTGAGAATCAAGATATATTTTATATAAAATATATGCCATTCCAGCAACCTTAATTGTAATCTTTTTGGGGAAAAA
>JACFYI010000896.1:1157740-1173942 GCA_014898755.1 Handroanthus guayacan | reverse complement strand
CACTATTACCACCAATCTCTACATCATCTCCTAGGTTTATTTCATCATTGCCATAACCAACAAACTCTAACCTCTCATGAACACTAGGAAAATCCATACATTGTTCCCCAACAGTTTCAGATTGAATAGAAATTGACTGTGAAGGCTCATTATATTTTGGATGCTCTACAAATACACCAACCATCCTATTCCCATTAATGAAATACACTAGGTTAACTGCATCTATATCACTAGTCATTAATGTTAATGAACTAGAATCATCTACCCAAGAGCTACTGTAGTAAAAGTTTACTTCATCCTCTATTCCCAACTCTTTAACCATACAGTATAGTTCAAGCATAGATATTTCATCAGGGTCACAGTAGTCTATATGGCTAATTTTACCCTCAATATAAGTTCTACAACCTAATGTGAAAAAATTGCCATTATGATGCAGTCTAATTGTAAATTTATCATTTGCAGGACCTGGTCAATAATGCCAAAAAAAAAAAAAAAAAAAAAAACATCAACATACATTCAAGAAAGAAATTAGAAATAAAAAAAAAAAAGGAAAAATTAACATACATGGGGAAAAAAAACAAAATCAGATAAGTCCAAACACATAGAAAATACAAAAAAAGAAAAAGGCCCACATGTGAACACACGGCAGTATGAACAGAGGAAAAGTGTAACCTTTTTTCAAGACTCTTCCATCACCTCCAATGCATTATCAATAATAAAAAAGAACAGAAACAAACATGACAAAATAGTACCACAATGCATATTTAAAACCCAACTAACATTATAAACCCATTTAATATTGAGCGAACTCTATTCAATGTACAAAGAAAACACACTATAAAGGAAATACACTTCTTAACAGAAACACACCATGAACGAAACACTAACCATAGTCAGGCGTTCCCTCTTGTATTTTGCCCTTTGCATCATTTCGAATTTTCCATCCCATCTTCTACGCTTCGCACTCTCAAACCCTCAAAATTGGTCAAAATAATCCTAAATTTCTGAGAAACTCTTTCCTTACAAACTCATTCACTCAATAATCGAAGAACTTGACGGAAATTGAAGTTTGAGAGAAGAAAAACCTAAGTTTGTGAGAAATCATAGTCTGAGAGTAAAAATCCCTAATTTTACTGACTGAAGGAGAGGAATCGAAGGTAAAAACTAATAGCCATTTCTTTTTCTTTTTTTTTTTAAATAAATAAAATGTGCCTTATTTTATTCTTATTTCAAAAACGAAGACAATTTATATTTGTGTAATGACGTAAATACCCATGTCTTAAGTTGAGGGACGAAAATAACCCTTAATTAATCAATGCCGGGAGCATATTAGCGGAATATTCCATTTGATTCCATCGGGAATGGGCATGTATGGAAAACTGCGAATTTTCAAATAGTTTATATGGTGATTTGGAACGAAAAAAAGTTTGGTGGGTAAAGTGAAAAAATGCCTATAGTTCAGGGGGCAAAGTGTAATTATCCCTTTATTTTATTTTGCCAAATGCATAAGCTATGTTTACGAAATATTAATGTTCATGAATCATTTTGATATGAAAGTTATAGGGTAAAACTTACTTTTTTTCTTAATCTTTAATTTAACGTCATGATTTTTCGATTTTTAATATTTTTAACGTGACCTCTAATATATATTCCAACTTTAATTTTTTATTATAGAATGAATTTGATCAAAATCCTCTTATTTGAAACAACATGGAAGTTATTTTTATTTTATGAAAATATATTGTAATTAATAGGAACAAAAATGGACACTTAAAAGATAGTTTGCAAGTAATAATAACTTTCAGCATTTTTCTTCACAATTTTTTCTTTTTCTTTTTTTTTATTTTTTTTTTATTTTGAGGGTAACCATATCATTCATAAAGTTAGAGGACGAAAAAGTATCAACAATAGTAGATTCTGGCACAATGCCATCACTTAAAAGTAAGGCTTCTGTAGCAATAAAATGAATCGAACCATTAGCCACTCTCTTCACATGTTGGAAAACAACAGAATCTACATACTCCAAAAGGGCATGGGCATCCACAAAGATGTGGCCAAAAGGAAAAAAGTTAACTTTTGGGACAGATTTTGAATGATAAGAGCATAGTCCCCCTCAATAGTAACTCTTCGCCACAAAAACTCCCTTATTAAGGCGTATACTTGCTTGGCTCCAAACACTTCTGCTGCAACAGGATAGAGCAATCGTTGATGAGCAAAAAATGTCCACATAATGTAGTGACGAGCATCATTTTAGGCAATCAAACGAATCCTAAAGCATCCATTATCCTTTAAAATGATTGCATCAAAATTCACCCTAACAACTCGTGCCAGTGGCTAAACCATTATTTGGCAGCAACAGGTAGTAATGTGGGTCAATGGATGGAGATAAAATTGAAACCGAATCACAACCAGCATGAAATAATCAGGCAAATGAGATTACCTCAAGTAGAGCAAACTATTTCTCCCCAAAATATTGGTTATGGCAAAACCACATTCTCTTACAACACGCAAGAAAGAAATCAAAAGAGCACAAGTCCACTCTAGAAAAGAACCTCAAAAAACCAATTCAAAGTCAATGTACCATGGACCTGCAAGTGCTTAGTTGGAATATTATAGAGACCCAAGCTTGTCGAGCAAAAGGGCATGAGAACATGACAAGAAGAGTTGACTCCACTTGAGTATCATGGGTATCGCAAGTAGCATTTGGAATGATCCCTCAACGTGGAAGGTTATCTTTTGTTGAGAGCATTTCGACAAAAATGCCAAGCAAAAGTTTTAACTTTTGATGGTAACTTATGGGACTAGATGAAGTGAAAATCCTATAGTGTTGAAGATCTAAATAAGTTCACTGATAGACTCCTGCTCTGTCTATGGAATTGAAGAGTCAAGTAATATGCACTACCAACGATTAGCTCTCTATGTTAGCGAGGTACTAGAGTTGTCTATCAAGATTGGCAAGGCTACTAAGAGGGAAAATCAAGAATAAAATCAGCTTCAAAGGGAAGGAAAATTCTCTTCATAAGATCTCTATAATAACTCGAAAATTCCCCTAATTAAAATTTTAAATTCTTATTTTTCAAATCACGAATCTTTTCACAACTACTAGAAATTTCCTACAACAAAAAATATTTCATCACACCCATAAAATTTTTTCTTGCATACCAAATTTATCATATGCATTATTTTGGCCCAAACTTTGAGTCCAACATTTCAAAAGCCCAATCTAGACATTCAAAATATATATATATACACAGATACATATAGCTCGGCCAAAGTACCCTTAAAATAGGGGTATTTTTCACTTTTTAATTCAAAAATTTTGCCATCCAAGCATTATTAAATATGAGGAGAAAATTCCTCAACGCACCAATGCTTGACACATCATCCTAGCCTTAATTTTCAAAAATTTCAAAGCAACCCCTAATCCTTTCTATAAATATGTGGAGTTGGCATTTGCAAGACACTCTTGCCATTTGCTCTACAAAATCTTGCCAACAACACTCCTATGTATATATATATATATATATCTTCTCCATCATATCTTCTTCTTCTTCTTCTTCAAAGCTACATGAACTTTCAAAATTATTAAAGATTTATTTAATAAAGGGAGAAAGTTTGGGAAAATAGTCTCACTAAGACTTATTCTTGGTAAGCTTGAAAGAACACTAACTCGTAAAATGATCTATGATATAAGGTTAAGAGGAAAATGTGATATAACATCCATATGGTTTTTGGTTTTAATAGGTGAAATAGCTTGTGGTATTAAGAATCTTGAACATCATCCATAAACTTAAAGCTTAGGACCTAAGGTAGGGAATATGGCTAACTCCTTTTGGCTTAATATCTATGAAATTTTCTTGATTTTACTCATTTCCTACCCACTGTTTGGGATGATGGTGATGATTTTGGCTTAATGTGATATTCCTATGATTCATAAACTCAATTCCTTGATGATAATGATTATGACCCCTTGAACATTATTATGATCATCACCTTTGCCTACTCATGATCATTTGTATACTATATAGATTTGAAACCTTAGACAGTATGAAAATGTGATAACGTGATAAAAATATGGATTTATTTGTTGTCTTTCTCATTTTTATTGTGTTTTAGAAATCCTTAATGTTTCTTTTATTATTACAAAAAGAAAAAAAAATTATTGGGTGCATTTGCGCTCGGGGCTTCGCATTGGCACGTCCGCACTCGTTTTTAGTGCGGTTGCGCTCAGTCCAGAAGCAAAAATTTCATATTTTGATCCCTTTTTGCTATTTTAAGTCTATATTTCACTTCTTTAAAATGTTTTACAGTTTCAAAATGATTTTCTTAACTTCAAGGTTCTAATCGAATTGAAAGTTGAGCTTGATATTCGATTGTATCTATATGCCATTTGATTCGGATGTCTTGTAATTGTTAAATTCTTCTAAATCTATATGCATGAATGTTGGGCCTAGAGATGTTCGGGAGGAACAGCTGAGCGGTATCCGACTATGGTGGGTCCTTTGTAGGCCTCCTTATTGGATGGTTCCATAGGAACTTAGATGTAGGTTTCCAAAGGGCTAGTCCTTGGCCCGTGGTCGACCATGCAAATGAATGAATGGCTCTCATCAAGCGGCCGTTCGAGGAAGTAAATTGAGAAATAAGGATTTAATGTTATGTTTTGAATTTATAAGGGTGATAGATCCACAAAAAACTAGTCTCATTTTAATTGTTTCATTGTTCATGTTTGTTATTAAACTTCTGAGCCATATAAGATGTTGATATCATGTGATTCTGTTTCCTTTGAATGTTGATTTGCTATCTTTACATTTATCGTATTCTTGAATTGTTATATAGCTCATATCTTGCTTCATTTTCTTACTGTTCCGTTATGGCCATAATTCTTACTAAGTGGACACATGATTTTAAAAATTTTACTATATGTAGGGAATTGATTTCAAGAATATTCTGCTGAGTTCAAAGACTTTTGGAATTGTATTTTGGGTGTTGTTAAATATTTGTAGTAGTATTTATTGTAGTTATGAAGCATATATGTATTTTCCAAGACTTCACTTGTATCTTTTGTATTGAATGATCATGAAATGAAAGTATTAGTGTAGATATTGTATTTTTTAGGCTTTCGTTTAGTTACCCTTATCCATTGGTAACATTTTTGAGTTAAGAGCGGATGCTCTAGAATCCGGGGCATTACAATCTCCATTCTAGCTTCCCAAATCTAAATCAAAAGATGCATAACAGTAAAGTCTGAGTCCAATGTCCTGGTAGGTGATAGAATTTTGAATCTCGAAGGATACAGAATCCGTCCATCATGCCAAATTCGAACCATAGGTCCATTCCCAATCCTCCATCAAAGTCCAGCCTTAAGTAGAGATTTAGCCTCGCAAATACTTTGCCAAAAGAATAATGGTTTGTGACTCGGAGGAGTGCCTAGCAAGTTAGCATTAGGAAATTAATTTGTCTTATAGATGCATTCTAGCATAGACTTCAGACCAGTGAAGATTCTCTATGATTGTTTAGCGAGAAAGGCTAAATTGAATGCATGAAAGTCTTGGAAAACAGGCCCATCTCCTTTTTACTATGATCTAACTCTTTCTATTTAAGTCACTTGATTAAGCCTTCGAAGAGCTTACAGCAACTCATTGCAAACGTGGGAATAGCTTGATTCATTGCTTTAATAAGAACTTCTTTGTCTACTTTAGATAATGATTTCTTACCCTAATCCCTTATGCGATCCCATACCCTATTCTGCAAAAAATAAAAATCTCTATCTTTAATTGTCACAAAATCAATAGTAAGCCTAGGTACTTATCTCGTGCCAAGAGTCTTGCAAATCTTTCTCCACAGTCTATTTGAACTGAATACCATTGTAGATTTTGAAGGTTGATGCCTTGGCCTAAGGCCAGCCTATAAGCTCGAAGCATTTGGGAAATGTAAGTTGCTGCCTTTAAGGTAGCTTGGCAAAAAATGAGAGTGTTGTTAGCGAATTAAATGTGAGAAATTTGAGGTTTATTCATACTATCTGCTATCTCCCAAATTTGCTCTTCTCGTTCTTTAAGACAGATCAATGAACTCAAGGCCTCTACAACAAACATAAACAAATAGGATAAGGTCCCTTGCCCCTCCCTGAGCAAAAGAAACCAAAACGATAGCTATTAAAGGTCACAAAATAAGTTAAAATAGTGACACAATTCATAATAAAGTCCACGAAATGCTCGACTAAACTTATTCTAAGCAAAACTCACCCGAAAAAAATCCATTCAACTGTGTCATACCCCTTGCTCATATCATGTTTGGTAGCAATATGGCCAAGGTTTCTTTTAAAAAATAAAGTGATTAATTACATAATCCACGAGTATATTGTATGCAATTGGACATGAATGGATGAAAACACATTAGGAATTTGTAATTATTAAATCCATGAAAGGCTTAAGCCAATTAGCTATAGTTATGGAAGCAATTTTGTAGATGACACTATAGAGGCTAATTGATCAATAGTGACTAACTATGTCACATGACTAACATTTTGGTATAAGAATTATGTGTGGTGCAATTAAATATTTCAACAAAATATCCATGATTTAGGAAATTTAGGATAAAGGATTAACATCCTTTTTGATAGTGGATCAAAATTTTTGAAAGAACACAATAGGAAAACTATTAGGACCAGGAGCTTTAAGGGGGTGCATTTGAGACAAAATAAGTTTTACTTCTGTAAGAATAAACTCATGAAGAAGCTTGTTGTTTATTCTCTGATCAAACCTTCTCCCTACTACATCTAAAGCGGCCTTAATCTCATTAGTTTTATGATTCAGAGAGGTGAAAATATTATAAGATGAATCCAAAATAATATCTCTATTAGTTCGATTGAAATACACAAATCGCCACATACATTCTTAAGGACATGAATAGTATTGTCGTTAAATCGTTTAAAAGCCTGAGAGTGAAAAAATGTTGTGTTGCAATCCCTATCTTTGAGCCAATGTGCTTTTGCCCGTTGTCTCTAGTAGAGACCTCCTTATCATATAGATCCTTAATTTCTGATTGAAGAGCTTTAATCTAATTTTTATTGTCTACTTAGACGGTGTTTGGCTAAGCTTATTTAAAACATTTTATAAGCTCCTTTATCTTATAAGATGTTTTTGGAGTTTATCAGATGCTGTATCTCATTTTAAAAATAAGTTATTAAAGTATTTGAATAAAATAAGATCTTTTAGCTTATAAGATGTTAATAATAGCAATGTTGTAAATAAAATGATTAAAAATAAAGGTATATGTTAAGATTTTAAAAATAAGTTAGAAGCTCCTTACTTTTCTAAAAAGAACTTATAAACTCCTAACATCTTATTTTTTGGAGCTAATAAGATCTTTTTTGAAAAAAATTACCAAACACTTCATAGTATCTTATAAGATTTTTTTAAGAGCTTATAAGCTCATCCAAACACCCTCTTAGTTAAGTCCCCTTGTTGTAGTTCAAGTACGTTATGTTTTAACTACTGAATTTTCTTGCTAACAAACCCACGTGAATTTGTGTTCCACTAAAGACATCCAACCCTGTATTTAGGAATTGATTCCCTAATGTCTGAAGCTAAAGTAGCATTCCCAACTCCATTTCATGAATCCTCAACAATTTTGACACATTCCTTGTGCTTGAGCCATATAGACTCAAACCTGAATTTTCGAAATCCCATCCTCAATAAATTGGCCTAGCCTAAGCAAAATCTATTGTAATAGGAATATGGTCAGACTTTTTACTGATGCCGTGGTTACTATATGATAGGGAGATCTTTGGTTCCAGTTGAGTGATGCACATACTCTATCTAAATAGACTCGAATAATGAAGAGATATGGATGCATGTTAGACAAAGTATATGGAAAACTTTCGTGGAGGTCAGGTTGGACAAACTTTCATGAGAGTTTCTCAATAAATAATTTGAAACGGCTTCACCATCTTGCTTGTCATTCAGTGCCTAAATCTCATTGAATTCTCCTGGGCATAGCCACGGGAGATTCCCTTGAGTACTTAAATTCCTAATCAAATCCCATGTTTCACTTTATCTAACCCAAGCATTTCATCAAACACCTTAATGTCAATATGGAACTTGGAGAAACTACGGATAGCTACCAAACTATCCTTAGTCCCTAGCATAGCCAAGCCACTAAAGTGACGTCCCTGTCTAAAATAGAGACACAAAACATGCCAAATTGATCCTTAATTCTACTAAAATTCCTATTAGAAGCTTGGTCTCCCCAATGAAGACCGTCGGGAAAGGAGATTTAAATCAAATCTTCAAGCTCATGGACAGTCCAAGGTTCCCCTGCCTTTGGCAGTTTAAGATGATCATGTCTGTGGCTAGGACTGCGTAGTAGTTGTTGCCATTGATGAGGTGTCGTCGTGATCATTTTATTCATGACAATACTTGAGATGCTTAGAAAGTCGACAATATATTCTATCTAAGATTTAGAACACCTTTTCCATTACTTTTGTTAGGAATTATAATGTTTCTTTGAATTATCTAAGGAATAAGGCTAAATGAATGTTATATTAGGAGTGATAAGGGTAACAGACCCACCAAATATTAATTCTGCTTTAATCATTTTGATATTCATAATTGTTATTGAAATTTTGAGCCTTATGAATTGTTATATTGTAATGATCGTATTGTCCTTATATATTGAATTGTTCTTATGACCTTATCATATTCTTGAAATCATTTATTTCACTCGTCTCTTGTTTTATTTTCTTGCCTCCTAATATGGCTATAATTTTTACTAAGATAGTGGACTTACCTCATTAATTCTACTATTTGTAGGAAATTAATTTTAGGAATTTCATGATGAGTTCGAGGACTTGAGAACCATGCTTTCTTTTTATTTGATGATTGTATTAGTTATAAGTATGGTTGCATATTTTGTTGAGACTTGGGATTGTATTTTGTTTAAGATATTAATGTATTGGGTATTTGATGTTTGATCAATGAGTTATCAAAATTTTTAGTTTAGTAACCCTACCACGGGTAATGTTTTTGATCTAGGGGCAAATACTCTAGGTTCCGGGGCATTACAACCTAGATAGCTAAAAATTCTAATAGTAATGGGTGTACAAGGTATGTATGTAACTTAGGTGAGGGCCATATCTCTTGGAGGTCTATGGAACAAACTTTGGTAACTTGGTCTACATTTGAGGCTAAGTTATGTGCTTTGGACACAACTAGGATCGAGGCTAAATGGCTTTATGGGTTGTTGGTCCAATTGCTTGTGTTAGCAAACCTCTTCCTGCGATCTCATGCATTGTGATAGCCAACCACAATTGCAAATATTAGGAGTCCAAAGTTTAACTAAAAGCTAAGAGACACATCCAAGTTACACTAAGCTCTATAAGGGAACTTGTGCCCAATGGGGTTATGGCCATTAACTTTGATGGCTCCAAAGATAATATGGTTGATCTTTTGATTAAGGGACTTGGGTTGTTCTTAGTTTAGAAATATAGACTGGGGATGGGACCGAGAACCGATAAGTGATACATCTACAATGGCAAACCAACCTTCCAAGTAGAGATCCCGGAAGTAAGGTTCATTGTTTTATAAATAAGTTATTGAGTGAATCAGGTAACAGCTAGATATAACTGATACTTTCTATATGCGTTTGTCCTTGGGTATACCCTGAAATATGCTTATTACTGCTACTAAAGCAAGAAAACTATGAATGGGATTAAGTAATTTTGACGAGATGCAAGTAGTGAATCCCAGGAGATGCTCAACTAAGTGAAGGTAGTTATTTGGTAGCAAATAGAGGAAAAGGGTTATTCTTTGAAAACATTCATAAACTAGGATCAAGACACATGGCTGTAACATGTCAACCTTAAAGATCAATACATCAGCAACACCCAAGGGCTAAATCCAATGTCTAGATCCATTTGTTAATATGGTGGTAAAAGTTGGATAATTTAGGTAGTGGTTAAAACTGGAAGGTACCATTACCAGAAGCAAGTGATGATAATCCCGATAGTCCAAACACTATGGTTTGCACTAAGCCAATTAGGGCTTAGGCCTAATTATATGTCATAGAGATGTTTAAGTTCTTTCAATTGGTGCCAATTTTGGTTGAATCCATAAATGTTTATAGTGTAAAATGTGGTATACAATAAACTTGGGGCTCATTTACTTTCATTGACGGGATGAAGGCGTGATAGATAGAATAAGAGATTGAGTGTGGGATGGAATTACTTAGTATTATTAATCATGTGTTTACTTTATATGAGGAACTATATGATAAAAATAATACCATGTCTACGTTGATTGATCAATTATAGAGGAGTAGTAGAAAATTACCAGATTGTCCTTAATAATCAACAGAAATCATTGGGAACAAGTTGCAACCAATGTTATTAAATTAGATAAATAAGGAAAGATAAACTACTTGATCCAAAAAAAAAAAAAAAAAAAAAAAAAGAGAAGAGAGAGAGACAAAGGGAAAATAAGTTGAAAATAATAAAAAAGAAAACCCATTGTATTGTCTTGGTTACGGACAAAGGAAGAGAAGAAAAGCAGCAAAATTAGAAAAGCGAAAGGAAAAAAAGGCCAAAAATGATGTGAAAGGGTGATTTTGTAATTGTCCCTTCATATAGAAGACGTGGGCTGAAGGATTAATTTATCACACCTCTCATGGTCGACTATTTATCAAGGAAAGTGCAGCAATAATACTGGGCTATTGATTTGTTATGGGCCCAATGATTTTACTTGTCATTCATAGTAAATGAAGTATTACCCTGCATAAATTAATCCATCAAACAATATCAGTCAATGTAAATGAGCTCTTGTAGTATGGAAGTCGGTATTATCCCACATAGGATTTGAGATAATGATGTGAGGACTTGTGAGAGCATAAAAGGTCCTATAAAAGGCTTTGTTTATTCATCCCGCATTGGTACTTTAACCTTTGGTGTACCATTTTATATATAATCCAAGAGAAAATGCTTGTTAAAGTGTTTACTAAGGGATACTGGTGTGTGCACTAGAGACGCGGCTTGGCTTGTGCATTTAGGCGAGTATCTCAGTTTTTGTCTTACCTTTTTACTACAATTTTATTTGAATTTTGAACTTTCAATTTTAAAATTTGAAATTAAAAAACATGACTATTGCACATTAAATTTTGAAATTGAAAATTTTTTCTGCTAATTAGTCTAGCATTAATGTAAAAATGTGTGGCTTTAAGGTCTCCACATTACTCCTAATTGTTGCAATGTTCCCCAACTTTCTCCTGTAAATACCGTGTCATTGGTAGTGTTATACACACTACACAGAATACAATTGTTTGAACTTTTCTTTATTTCCTAATGTGTTGTACTGTTTTGGCCTGCTAGTTTCGGTGAAGTAAGTATTGTTCGAGGAAATGCTTTAGTGTGGTGCAATACGAAGCCTCTATACTATCTTATCCTGGGAAATGAGTTGCTCTAACCATGCACCAACAGTGGGGTAACATTTTCTTCAAAGCAAGCAGAAAGTATTTTATAATTCGGTTCTTGTGCAATTCTATTATGATATAGAATGGGGAGATAAGTGATTCATTACTGTTTATTAATTCAGTTCATTTCTTGTTTATCTAACTTGCTTTGTTGCATGCTGTTGGTTTCTTAAAGCAGAATTTGTTCTGTCATCTCAATTCTTGCCTTGATTTTTTCACACACATATAAGTTGTTCCGGTTTTGAAAAAATGCTGCTCATTCACTGATTATCCTAAAATTATATTTTTCGCGTATAATATTGATAATCTGTAATCCAAATTTTTAACATATTCATCCATGCCTTTCCACTCCTGCAGTTATTAGTTTAAATGGGTGATATTCACATCCTAATTAACGGATTGGATCCTTTATTTCAAAATGGTGTTCATATATTTCATACTTTAAATACATGCTGCGTGTGTTAAATATTTTTTTATAAAAATATTTAGTAATAAATGTAAATATACATGAAATGTATTTAAAGATATGAAATAAGAAATAAAATATTATTTTGAAATAGGGAATTCAGTTCGCCTAATGACATGTCCAAGTTGTTTGGAAGTTAGATATTGCTGTTAGGTTGTTGTAGTCGTGATGTGTGCACCCAGAACAAACGTACATTCCAATGGCAGCTGGAAAGTGGATTGTTCGAATCGTACCAGGTCCGAGTAATAACAACTTAGAATCAAGGACTTAAATCGTAATTTACAGAAACTTTACGTACTAGAGTTGTAATTCTGGAAATAAAATTTTCTTGGCGAAGTAGAAATGGCGGTATACCTCCATCCCCCGCCCCCGAGCTCAGTCTAACTTTCTTTTGATCTCTCGAGATGAAGCGAGAGAGAGAATTCATCGAGCTATCGGAGGACGAATGGTCTCACCACTCTGAATCCTTCAAACCCTCTCGCGTCATCAAACCCAAACCCAATTCTCAAAACCCTCCTCCTCCCATTGAGTCCTTTGCTTTCTCCAAAACCCACAACAATAGCAACAGTTCAAATGCCATTCAGATAATTGAGAGCTCGTCTTCCGAAGAATTTGGAAACGCGGCTACTGGAATCGGGAATGAATTCGAGGATTTAGAGGACGAGGACGCTGACATGGATGTAAGTAACAGAGTTGCGACGGTTAGTCGCGGGAATCGATTCGTAATCGACGATGATGACGAGGAGGATGACGATGATGATGTTAAGGTGGGTGATTTTAGAGACCGTGAGCTTTTGTCGTCAGGTGAGGAGGAGGAGGAGGAGGAGGAAGATGTTGTTAAGAAGGCTCTGCGCAAGTGTGAGAAGATTTCTGCCGAGCTGAAGCGGGAGTTGTACGGTACAAGTTCTGCAGCTTGTGACCGGTACTCAGAAGTGGAACTGGGTTCTTCTGCGGCAAGAATTGTCACTCAGGTAATTATTGCTTCGAAATCTTCAATTTTGGAATGGAATTTCATAGGCATTTGTGCTTGAAAAGAGGAGATGGATGTGTTTTCGAAGTTTAAATTGAAGCACTTTTGCATTTTGATGTCTATGGCTTTCTAAAATTTCTAATGATTATACAAGAAAAGACAAAAGAGAAGAATATTGAGAGTTTGAACTCTTTCCAATCTAAATGTAGGACGATGTAAATGAAGCCTGCGGAGCTGAGGATTCGGATTTTGAGCCAATGCTGAAGCCATACCAGCTCATTGGAGTCAATTTTCTTTTGCTTTTGTATAGAAAGAAAATTGGGGGAGGTATTTCTTCTTTTCTTATCTTAATTAATTATAATTTATTTGCAGCATCTTTCAAGGTTTAATGTTGCTTTCAATTGCTGTATGAAATTCATTGAAACAATGTTCGTTATCCTTCACTGCTTACTCTTCTGTTGATAATTCCATAAGGGGCATCTATAAGTTTAGTTTTAGGTTTTATCTATGTTTGGTATTTCTTTTTGTCTGGACTTCTGCTAGTGTTGATTTTGTCAATTAATTAGTGTATGACTTCTATTATAATTTATTAGTCCACGATGATTATCAATCTTATGTGCCTCTGATGCTTGTCACTTGGCTGGACACTGTTGATGCTTCTCTTAAACCTAGGTTGTGTTTAATTAGTATGAGAACAGAAGCTAACTTCTGCTTTTAGCTGAATCTTACCATATTTTGAAATAGCAACAATCTTTTCGTATGCAGCTATATTGGCTGATGAGATGGGTCTTGGTAAGACTGTCCAGGTATGTTCATTGCAGTCCCATCTTGAGTAAAATTTATCATTGTTTTCTAACTCTCAAACCACTGCAACTGTAAAGTATATTTTGTATCTCAGGCCATAACATATCTGACCCTGTTGAAGCATTTGGAAGATGATCCTGGTCCTCATTTAATTGTATGTCCTGCTTCTGTTTTGGAAAATTGGGAAAGGGAGCTCAAAAAATGGTGCCCATCGTTCACTGTGCTTCAATATCATGGTTCTGCGCGGTCAGCTTATTCAAAAGAGTTAAGCTCTCTGGGAAAGGCTGGGTTGCCACCACCATTTGATGTTATTCTTGTGTGCTATTCACTTTTTGAACGGCACAGGTTTGTGTTTTCTATCAGGATGTTTAACTTTGGTGAAATTCTGTGTCAGTTGAGTTTCTCTTACATTTCGAGTCTGAAAGTCATTGTTCAGTATGCAGCAGAAGGATGACCGCAGAATTCTTAAACATTGGAAATGGAGTTGTGTGCTAATGGATGAAGCTCATGCTCTCAAAGACAAGAACAGTTACAGGTGGAAAAATCTGATGTCAGTAGCAAGAAATGCAAGACAGCGTCTGATGCTTACAGGCACCCCATTACAAAATGATTTGCATGTATGTTTGATATAGCCTACTTTTCTTTTGAGCTAGCATATCATTGATAAAAGTATTCCAAGATGAGGTCGTGCGCTTTCCTCAAAGATCTTGTATCATGGGGCAGATTAACATATTTCTTAGGTAAAATGACACAACATAGAAAAATAATTTTCCTGGTTTTCAGCAGCTTCACTGACATTGTTTAAATTGAAGAACTTAGCAATTGCTGTGATTGACAGTTTTAAGATAGCAATGTGAACACGGTTTTCCTTGTGTTCTTGATTTGATCACTAGCTGTTATTCATGAAATTGTTTTGAAGCATGCAATTGGTAGTCACTCATATATCAGCATGCATCATCATTGCGCAGAACAAAGTTTTAGCAGCTTGATTAGTCACTCTTTTCTGGCTAATATGTTCATTTGCTTGTAATCTCCCATACATGATGCTTTTTCTATCTTCATACATGATGCTTTTTCTATCTTCTCTACTGTTTGATTGCCTTTTAAATTCAATACTGCAAGATAAACCCTATATTTTTGGATTTAGGTGATATTCTCTTTATAAGCTGACCATCATAATCGCACGTAATTATAAAAGTGATTGCTTTTTCCAAATTTTTTTTTCTTTAAAGAGAAAAAAAAAAAAAAAAACTGTTGAAGCTCTGCCAACAACTGGAATCTATAACTGTAACGTTTCTGGTTGTAATTCACTCCACATAAACTACTTTTTCTCCACTAGCTGAGTGAGTGTCCTCTCACTAAGATTTGTAATTCTTGCCCAAAAATGATTGAAGCTTAATTATTTTATAATCTTCTGTCGTTTTTTTTACTTTGGTGTCCTTTTCTTCAGTATATGGTTCTTCTTTTGCAGGAGCTTTGGTCGATGTTGGAGTTTATGATGCCTGATCTTTTTGAAACCGGGGATGTTGACTTAAAAAAGTTGTTAAATGCAGAAGATAGGAATTTAATTTGTAGAATGAAGTCAATTTTAGGACCATTCATCTTAAGACGGTTAAAGTCGGATGTAATGCAGCAACTGGTTCCAAAGATGCAAAAGGTAATGAAGTTGTCTCTTCTAAACTGGCTTAAATGACTTTCATACTTGCGTTTCCACAGCAAAATTCTTGAATTAGCCTTTCTGTTCATATTCGATATCTGACTGAAACCTTAACGTTGGCATAGATTGAGTATGTCCACATGGGGAAACAACAAGAAGAAGCTTATAAGGAAGCAATTGAGAATTATCGTGCTATATCTCAAGCTCGTATTATGAAATCCTCTGAAACTTGCTTACATGATGTGGCTCACCTCCTCCCTCGACGTCAAATTTCTAACTATTTTCTTGAGTTTCGCAAGGTATTGAAATTGTTTCTTCTTTAGTTGGCTTAGGTTACACAATGCATGATAGTATCAGTTGTTGAGAATGTATTTATGTTTTTTGTGCTTTTAGATTGCAAATCATCCCTTATTGGTGAGGCGCATCTACACGGATGATGATGTTGTTCGCTTTGCTAAAATGCTGCACCCAAAAGGAGTTTTTGGCTTTGAATGTACCTTGGAGCGTGTGATTGAGGAGCTTAAGAGCTATAATGACTTCTGTATCCATCGGGTAATTGGGTTGTCAAATTGTGAAATATGCATTAGATGTCATTGGAAATTTTATCACCTGATCAATAGCATTGATCATGAGGATGTGCTGTTGCTGTTATATAAATGTTCTTTGTTATTCTTATACTATTAAAGCTTTTTATTTTTTTAATTTTTTTTTTATTTTTTAGAACTGGATTTCCCGTTCAACAACTATGAATTTCATACTCGTTATCTCACAAAATAGAGAAGACTTATTATTTCCAAATTTAACTTGAATATATCTCCCTTCTCCTCCTCCTTGTTCTTCCTTTT
>JACFYI010000896.1:1139808-1157641 GCA_014898755.1 Handroanthus guayacan | reverse complement strand
AAGGAGATGACTCTTGTTGCACATTTTCCCGTTCCATTCTTTATCTTAAGTTTTGTTTGAGATATTACATGTGACATAGGGGTACTGATTGTCCATTTAACTGCCTGTTGCAGCTTCTGCTTTACTATGGTGATGCTAATATGAAGGGAATCCTTTCTGATGAACATGTTATGGGCTCAGCAAAATGTCGGGTATGTTTTTGTGTTTGTTGCTGTCTTGTATTGTTGTGATAAGGTCAGCCTTTAGGTGGGGGTTTTCATCTTGCTTTGCTTGCAATTATGACTATAACTGGTTTTGCTTGTGGCATAGGCATTGGCTGAACTTCTCCCTGCACTAAACCGTGCTGGTAGTCGTGTTCTTATTTTTAGCCAATGGACTTCAATGCTTGACATATTGGAGTGGACTTTGGATGTTATTGGTGTGACATATAGGCGCCTTGATGGAGGGTAAGTTTGCTTTTACTTAGAATTCTTCACTTTTCATGCCACTGATTAATTTTTTCGCAATTTGATTTTCAAGATAAAGAAATGGAAAAGAATCTTGTAGGATTAGGGAACGTTACATGGAGTACTACCAACTACTAGGGTTGGTTGCTTGTGAAAGATGATTGACTTGGATTATATTACTTTCAACCGAAAAACGAATTCAAGTAAGAAAACTAAACTACACTAAGCATAGGTTTAACTGCCATGGGATCTTATCTGGCTTGGTCTGGATGCTGGTATTCACATAGATTCTGATCCCTTTTGCCAAACCAAAGTTGAAAGTAATCATCCCTGGTACCATCACAGGCTAAAGGCGATAACCAATAAATGCGAAATAGTTAGTATAAGAAGGGTTCTGGTTTTGGAATTCTGCTCAAAGTTTAAGATTAATCGACCCTGATCACTTCAAGAGCTTAGACATCCCAAGCAAGAAAAGCATTAAGAGGAGACATGGTTTCAAACTGCCTTAGTTGATTACTAAGTTGCCTCAATAATAGTTAGTGAGCTGCTCCAGTTAATTACTCAGGCGTGTTAATAATTTGGTGTAATTCAGAGATCTAAAACCAGTCTGAAAGCTTTAACTTGTTTAAGACTTCAGGAATGGTTTCTCGGGAATACTGTTCATGATCATGGCACAAATACCAAGATCAATGCCCTAAACCAACACTTTCTTGTATAAATGAATGCTCGTCTCCAGTAACTTACCAAAGAAAAGGACCAAAAGAGGAAAAAGTTGACCGTCATTAAGAAGCAGGAGTTTTGGCACACTGCTTATTTCGAGCCTACGTTCTTTCTTTCCTTTTCTTTTTTCCCTCCTTTTTTTGGTCTGTTCTGGTATGGGAGAAGAAGCCGTGAATTAGATAATGCCAACACTGTTCCAAACTTGTCATTAATTCATAAACTTTCATTTTTATGTCATATTGTTGTCAGTACACAGGTGACAGAGAGACAGACAATTGTGGATACCTTCAACAAGGACACTTCAATATTTGCATGCTTGTTGTCCACAAGGGCTGGAGGACAGGGTCTGAACTTGACTGGAGCAGATACTGTCATAATTCATGACATGGATTTTAATCCCCAGATTGATCGACAGGCTGAAGATCGCTGCCACCGCATTGGGCAAACAAAGCCTGTCACAATATACAGGTAAGATCTATTTCCGTCGCTTCTTTTATATCCAAATAGATATCTGCTAAATTGTATGGAACCAAGAGAAATATTGAGAATTGATCCATATGCCTCTGTGCTCTTTGATTAGGAAAGTAATCTAACTTGAAAATGAAGAGATAGAAAGTCTCCAATATGGTTCAGTTCTGGGGTGTCTGTACATGTTGACAAACATTTTCATATTTATGGCAGATTAACCATTTTGAGGTAACCTGGATTATTCTCCTGATGGATCACAATTAGCATAAACACTATGAGATTTCCAATATGAGTAACCAAGTATCAAAATCACTGCCATGAATCCCATTTGCCAGGGCAGTTCTTAGCAGATATCATGTCTTGGCCGCCTATCAGATCATATAGCGGCTATTATGGGCAGCGAAGGGATACGTGATCATCTGAATAATAGAGAAGACCTATAAGATCATCAAGTAAACCTCCCCTCCCCACTTCAAAGTTCCTTTCTAAGCATCCTATTGTCTTCACAATAGCCACAAGATAGATGAGAATCTGGACTCCTGCTTATAAGAAACAGTTTGGGAAGTAGAGATTTTTATTGGTTGCCAAGCACGTGCTCTATTTAATTGCTGCTCCTTGTGAGGCACAAGAATTGCTTTATTGCTGGAACATCGTTAGTCATCTTGTTAACCTCTCTAATTGATAAGACCCCACTTAAGCATTATTAAGCTGAAATATGAAGCTTAAAGAACTACTAATTGAGCATAATGATTATATATTTGACGAGTTTAAGAAGCTTGTGACTTGCTTGAGCTTGAAAAGTTTGATAAGCGCTTGATTTGAGCTGGAGCTTGAGTTTGCTTCACGACATGATATTGAGCCTAATATTTTTGGCCAGTGCACAATAGGCTATAATTCCGTAAAGATGTGTCTGTAATCCATTCTAACTTGATTTGATTTCCCAGCAATTTTCCCACCCAGTAGCATTTCAAATGCTTCTCTTTTGACCGTGATCTCCCTTTAATCTTACTTCATGAACTTACATCATCAATGGAGAAGTCTTGTTCGAGCCTATTATTTTTAACATTTATAACATGCTTCTCTGGACATATAATAATTTTCTTATTTCTCAAGGCTCGTAACGAAGGATACAGTAGATGAGAATGTGTACGAGATTGCAAAAAGGAAGCTAATATTGGATGCTGCTGTGCTGGAGTCTGGAGTAGAAGTGGAGAATGAAGGTGAGATGCCTGATAAGACTATGGCGGAGATATTATCATCATTATTGCTGCAATAGCTAAAGTCTCCGGGGAGGCAAGACTGTGAATGCACATTGATGTTTTCGTTTAAATTTCTCCCCCATTTTGAGTAGGTATAAATGATGTGTTATTTAAGCATGTCTGTGCTGGAAGTAAGAATTCTCTAGGACCTCTGGAGGGGAATCCCGTGAAGGGAAATAGTAATGAGAAAAGTTCATATGTACAATTACAGAAAACCAAAAAAATTCTAATCCCCAGTTCCTACAGCTACTCCTCCCCAACCCACCCCGCGTTGTTGTTGTTGTTGTTATTAATCCTCCGATTTGGTCAAGTTTTTCCAACAAATAAAGTTATGAAGGGATAATTACCTATACGCCTCCTAATTCTTTTATAGAACTGAATGGAAGTCAAAGTACAACGCACCTTCCTCAATGGATGCTAAAATGAGATTGTTCTATCGATTTTATTTCAAAATACCGAGGCAGAGGCTTCTTGAGGCGTTATTTGGCACTTTAAGCCAATCAAGAGAAAAGATCCCTCCTCTCCCTGGCATCCATGGCAAATTTCTGATTCACTTCTCTACCCTAAGGAATGATGTTTACCACAATTATCAAAATATTGTCTAATTTTTAGATAATTATCACTACATTCCTAGTGTGTAGTGTAATTATTGCATAATTACAAATACACCCTTGGAGTGTGTATATATATAATTACAATAAAACCCCCCAAGCTGACAAATAATATTACATTTACGTTTCTTTATTCAGGAATGTACTTGTAATATTTAAGATTTTAAAGGGGTGTAATGGTAACTTTTTAAATTTCAGGAGATGTAATAATAACTATCCAAAATATTAGGATGTACTGTGGTAATTATGGGGCACTGAGGTAATTATCCCAATTATATGTGGTGGGGCACAAACCCTGTGGTTTAGAGACATTGGGCATCATCTTGGTAATGAAATTTGAATCATAGCCGTTGTATTTGTATTTTTATACATTTTGATCGAATGTATTTGTTTGTCGGATGTTAAAATATGTATGATAAAGACAAGTTCTCAATCTCAAATGCTTTCAACTTTCTCATATCAGTACCAATAAAATACATGTCCATAGAAGAATAGTGTTATTTGACACTATATATAACATAAGGATTTTAATGAGGGAATGAGGGGGGTTGTTAAGGAAAATGGCTCTGTTTTGTTATACAGAAACTATTAAGGGAATAAATAAATAAAATGTGATTATTGAAACACAATTTAGCTCACAAATACAACCAAACCTGTTGTATTGGCCACTGAAACATTTGTTTTTATTTTGAACTCTAAAACCACTTTTTCTATATCTATATATATCTACATATACATCATCATTATTTTATTATTACAAAAGTATGAATAACATTGTGATGTGTGCAAATATATCCCTCTACCATTAAGTTATGACCATAATTAGGTATAATATTTTGATAAATTCTATCTAAAACATAATTAGTTAGTTCTTTTTCAAGTTTCAAGTTTATAAAATTGATATTGTAAAACTAGATAAATATAACAAGAACAGGAGAAACCAAACTGAGGCAAGAAAGAATGAAATTTTTTTTCTTTTTTTTTCTTTTTTTTCTTTTTTGGGATGCCTTAAACTTAATAGATATGCCTATTTTATAGGCCTTCAAATGTAGCAACATATCAAATGCTACAACAAAAATGAATGTGATGATATAAATTTATATTGGGGGTTATACAATTGGGGGATTTTAGAAGTAATAAGCATCGATAATATTTACAACACTCCCCCTTGGATGTCCATTAACAAATAATATGTCTCATTAAAAACCTTTCTAGGAAAAATCCAGTGGGATAAAAACCTAGTGAAGGAAAATAGTACATAATAGTTGTAATACCTAATGTAAGTTGCCTTATTAAAAACCTTACCAGAAATACTCAATGGGAAAAAATCATGGTTAAGGAAAAAAGAATACAAGTATTGGCTAACCCTGATAACAAATTTACTTAACATCTCTGAGTTGGCACATCCTAATTTGGTAAACTAACTTTTTAAATGTTGCAGCTAGTAATGCCTTGGTGAGAAAGTCTGGTAGATTTTAACAGGAATGAATTTGCTGAACATCTATATTTTCATTCTTCTAAATATCATGAGTAAAGAAGAATTTTGGCAAAATATGTTCGTTCTATCACATTTAATGTACTCTCCTTCTAACTGTACTATGCATGTTGTATTATTTTCGTATATAGTTGGTATCTTTTTCTCTAAACGCAAACCACACATCTCCTGGATATGTTGTGTCATTAGCGTTAATCAAACACACTTTCGACTTGCCTTATGCATTGCAATTATTTTTGCGTGATTTGAAGAAGTAGAAGCTAAAGCTTTTTTTTTTCTTTCCTAGAATGCTATGATATATCGGTTCCCCTGAATGTGAATACATAATCTATTTGAGATCGAGTTTTATTTAGATCAGATGAATATCCTGCATCTGCTTAACTAATTAGTTGTGATTTTGATTTATTTGAATAAAATAAACCTTTATCAATTGTTCCTTAGAGATAACGAAATACACGCGTGACTCCATTCCAATGTCTTTGTGTCGGAGAACAACTAAATCCAGCTAAGAAATTTACAAGAAATGCTTTATCAGGTCATGTATTATTAGGAAGATACATTAATGTTCCTATAGTACTAAGATATGGTACTTCAGGACTGCAAAGTTCTTCATTATTCTCAAAAGGACGAAACGGGTCTTTTTTCACATATAGCAATCTTATAACCATTGGGGTACTAAATGGGTCCGCTTTGTCCATAACTGCTATAAGATCTTCTCTATATAAATTAATTGATTGAAAAGAACTCCATTAGTTAACTACTCACTGTGCAAGCCGAGACAAAATTTTGTTTTGCCAAGATCTTTCATTTCAAATTTTTTTCTTTAAATAATTTACTGCCATTTGAAGCTCTTCAGGAATTCCAATTTTAAATCATCAATATACACAACAATTATTACGAACCCTTGCCCAAATCTTTTGATAAATACGCATGGGCAAATTGGGTTATTTTTACAACCTCCTTTCAACAGATATTGACTGAGATAATTGTACCACATATGGTCAAATTGCTTTGATCCATACAAGGACTTATTTAATCTTATTGAGCAATTTTTTTGGGGAATTTTGCATGCTTTTAGCGATTTTTATGTAGATTTCACTACTAATGATCATAGATAGACTTTCACAACATCCATTAGACGCATGTCAAATTTTTCATGTACTGCTAGGTTCATAAGATATCTAAACGTGATTACATCCACCGCATAAGAATATATTTCTTCATAATCAATGCCAGGCCTTTGTAAAAACTCTTAAGCTGCAAGTCATGCTTTATATCTAAAGATTTTATTTTTCTCATTTCATTTTCGCACAAAAATCCATTTGTACCCCACTGGTTTTGCACCTTTAGGTGTTTGAACTATTGGTCCAAAAACTTCATGTTTAGCAAGTGAATTTGATTCTGCTTGAATTTCGTCTTTCCACTTTAGCCAATAATTTCTTTCTTTACGCTGCTCGACAGTTTTTGGTTCAAAATCCTTATCTTGCTTCATTATTTCCATCGCAATATTATATGCAAAAATATTTTTCATAACTATATGTTTTTAGTTTTATAGTTTTCAGTGTTGACATAACTTATCGAGATCTCTTTATTGTCACTATTTTCAAGTAGCTTGAACCTCTTTCGGGGTTTTATGATTAGTTATGTCTTGGGCCTCTTCCCGAGGACCTGCTTCCATAATATGACTATCTTGATTTGCTCCTTTCCTCTTTTGAGGGTTTTTATATTTTTAGAACCGATTGATCTACCATGCTTCAGGTATGGTTTAGCTTCATTTGTACTATTAGATTGTCCTACTGGGACATCAATTCGAATTGGAGCATTTGTAGTCAAAATGTGAGATTTAGTAACCCTTGGTAGGTTAGTAAATGTATCTGGTGATTGATTTGCAAAATTTTGTAAATGAATTATCTTTTAAACTTCCTATTCACATTACTTTGAGTGAGGATCTAAATGAGATAAAGGTAATGTGCTCCAATCAATCTCTTTCTCCGATTGCTTATTTTCTTTCCCTAATGTTGGGAAAACTAATTCATCAATATGACAATAAAATAATGTTACTTATAGTTATTGGTTCAATATACTTAATTATGGACGGAGATTCATAGCTAACATATATTCCTAACCTTCTTTGGGGGCTTATCTTTATGCGTTGTGGTAGAGCAATTGGAACATATACTGCGTAACTAAAACTTCTAAGATGGGAAATATTTGATCCTAACCGAAAGTCAATTGTAATGGGAAAAATTGATGATTACCTATTGGTCTAATGCTTACAAGTGCGGCTACATGAAGAATAGCGTATCCCCATGTTGATAAAGGAAGTTTTGTTATCATAATCAATGATCTAGCTATTAATTGGAGGCATTTAAGAAATGATTCTGCCAAATCATTTTGTGTATGAACATGAGCAATAGGCTGTTTAAAACTATTATTCCAATTGCCGTACAATAATCATTAAAAGCTTGAGATATAAATTCACCAACATTATCTAAACAAATCGTCTTGATTGTATAATCTAGAAATAGTGCTCTTAATTTGATTATTTCATCAAGTAATCGCACAAATGCCAAGTTGCAACTCAATAATAAACACACATATGACCATTTAGTAGATGCATCTATCAAAACTATAAAATATTTAAGTGGTTCACATGGCGGGTGAATGGACCCACATATATCACTCTGTATATGTACCAAAAATGCATGGGATTTTGTTGCGCCCCAGACCTAGGGGCCCAGGACGCGAGATTTGCCTGAGAATCTATCGTGTACAACCTGAAATTGAGATTTGAACAACTTGTTCAAAAGGGATATCCAATGGTTGAACATAGATTCCTTGGCTTTATCTTATATATTGGTGGTGGTTTCATTATTTTTCCCATGTGGGAGAAAGGGTATCATAATCACTCCTTCAGAACGCGACGTCCTCGTCGCAATATACTAGAGCCTAGGACCGTCCACTAGACGTTGGGACTCTAGAGAGGGCTCCTACGGGCTCAAGAGGTGGCTCCCGCACATGTAGCACTTTGCCCCGCAGTCTCAAGAGGTAGCTCCTATACGCGTAGCACTTTGCCCCGCATAGCACTTAACTCCCTTCGACTGGTGGTCGACTCTGATACCATGTGTCACGCCTCAGGCCCAGAGGCCCAGGACGCGAGATTTGCCTGAGAATCTACCATGTACAGCTTAAAATTGAGTTGTGAACAACTTGCTCAAAAGGGATATCCAATGGTTGAACATAGATTCCTTGGTTCTATATATATATTGGTGGTGATTTCATTATTTTTCCCATGTGGGAGAAGGGGTATCACAGATTTGATCCCAACTTTAACTAGTGATGATCTAGTAATAAGTTTGTCTTGAGAACAAGCAACACATGAGAATTCTTTAAATTGAAGAATCTTCTAGTTCTTCAATTGGTTTCCACGTGAATTTTCAATAATTTTTCACATCATAATTGATACGGGATGCTCTAACCAGATATGCCAAACAATAAAACTATTTGGGGTCAGTTAACTTCTAGTTTACTATAGCGCGTGTCTCAACCAAGCTAATATTTGTGTAGTGCAAACCACAAGAAAATGCGGGTATTTTTTTCAATACATCCTTCTTATCTTATACAATTTTACTAATATAAAGATATTTAGTGTTTTCCTCATTTATAGTCTCTATATGAATCTTTGAGACTCACTAAAAATCAATGCATCATTTATGACAAACTTTGTTCCTCCGGGCAATAATATATTGGCTCTTTTGGAGCCTTTAATTAGCTTTGTACTATCAAATATTGTATTGATATTGGCTTCGGCCAAAGCCAAATGGGAAAAATATTTTTTATCTTTAAGAATTGTGTGCATTGTAGCACTATTAGCGAGACATATGTCTTTATTATTGATTTTGAATCCAACCAAAGATTAGGGAATATATATATTCTTAATTAAAAATGAAAACAAAATAAATTGTTGGGGATATCGTAAAGATTAACAAGACAAACATACCAAAATAATAAATATGCAATGAAAATATATATAATTATGAAACATTATTTCATCTCCAGTCCTTTCTTCATGATTTCAAAGAAGTCTGCCACTTCATGATGACTGAATGATGTATTACATCAAGGCCATTGAGGTCCTTATCTTTGTATGAAAAATTTACCTCAATATCATAATTGGAGTCATTGTTATGATAAGTAAAATTCATCTCCACATTTTGCCCTTTTCCTTTGATGGAGTCTTGATAAAACTTAACAAGATGCTTGGGCGTACGACAGGTGCATGACCAATGTTCCTTCATACCATATTGAAAGCATAGGCTTTTTGTACCTTTTGACGGATTACTTTGATCACCTTTATCCTTTTCTTTGTCTTCATTATTGCTCCCCTTTCATTGGTGAGAATTATAATTATTACCGCTACAATAGCAATAATAGTCACGACCATGACCACATCACAACCACGTCCACGTCCACGTCCATGTGTATTATTACGACCATAATTTTGTCCACTTCCAGGACTATTAAGTTTTTCTACATTCACTTCAAGGAATGTAGCGGAGTCAATGGGACTGGCCTCATGGTTTTTTATCAATAGCTCATTATTTTGTTTAGCTACAAGTTGACATGAGATTAGTTCTACATATTTCTTAAAACCTTTTTCATGGTACTGCTACGGCAGAAGCACACTTGAAGCGTGAAAGGTAGAAAAGGTCTTCTTCTCTAGCAAGTCCTCACTTGTAATCTCTTATCCACATAATTTTAATTGAAAACTTATTCTAAAAACAATAGAATTGTATTCACTTATAATTTTAAAATCTTGCAACCATACATGCATCTAATCATAATGAGCTTTTGATAATATTACTATTTTCTAGTGGTCATAACATTCTTTTAAATTATTCCACAATTCAAGTGGTTCTTTTATTGTCAAATATTCTGCTTTTAATCCTTCATATAAATGATGGCGAGGGAAAATCTTTGCTTTTGTTTTGTTTTCTGCTATTATTGCATCTCCAAAACCCTTAGCATCTAGGTGTATTTCAGCAGCTAGTACTCATGACAAATAATTCTTGCCTGTTATGTCAAGGGCATCAAGCTCAAGTTTAGTAAGATTTGACAGAATGCAAGTTACTCAAAAACAATAACAACAATTAGAATAAAATCTTAATAAACTTGTAACGCCCTGGGTCTTAGAGCATCCACTCCTAGGTCGGAAACGCTACTCACGTACATGAATAAATAATCTAAACACCAAAATTTATATGAATACAACCTTTTTCAATACATTGTCTGATAGTACAAATAGATCTTCGAGTCTCGGCATAAGTCACACCACTCTACCTAACACTATTACGTAATCATTGATATAAAAAATCCTAGTGTCAAATCTTCAAACTCGCCATGAAATTTCCTGAAATTAATTTTCTACAATAGTAGAGTTAAGGGGGTGAGTCCACTGACTCAGTAAGGATTAGTACCATAACCATGAATAAGGGTAGCAAAGAAATGTGTTCAAAAATTTCGAGATATCTATATAATTAAACAAGTCTGAAGAATCGTTGATATCATGATTTCATAAATATTCAGTTAGCCCAAAGGCTCAAGAATAGCAATTTGATATTTATAACAATATGATCCATAACATATTCAAATCATGAGCTCAAATTTCAACAATAAGTATGACTAACGAAATAACTATGGCTGGACTAGTATTTGGTGGATTTGTTACCCTTATAACTCCGAAACAATTAAATTATACCCTTATAACTCCGAAACGATCAAATTATACCCTTATGCCTCCTGTCTCTTCCTCGAATGATCGTTTAGAGGGGAGCAATCCCAGTAGATAATTTAGGCACAATCGACCACGTGCCAAGAGTAGCCGTTTGGGAACTTACCTCCAAGCCCCCTTCGAACTACTCAAACAATGGGGAAGTCTCAGGGTTAGGTCGACGCTCTGATAACACCCAACCAATCCCCCTGAGGTTCCCAAGGCCCAATAGTCATGCAGTAGGTTTCGAGAATCCGGACAGAACAATGAAATTTTTATTGGATCAATAATGGATGCCTTTGAATATTGGATATAACATTTAGAACGAATCATCCGACGTAAGAAGATCAGCTTGAACATCAAAACATTTAAAGGAGATGAGGTATGGACTAAAATTGGGGAATTGGGTAAATCACTTTGAAATTTAAATATTTATATTTTCGAAATACTCTAATAAATCAAGCAAAAATTTATGAAAATTTCATGTTTTGAAATCATTTCCTTTTGCAAGTTTTAAACTTAGCTTTTTGTATTTTCCAAAATACTCAAATAAGTAAAGAGAAGTTATGCTTTTGTAATAATTTCAAATCATGAAAATTAAATACAAAATATTTAAACTAAGTTTACGAAAAATTCATTTTTTTGTCCAATTTAAGGTTTGTACGTATTTTGTCCAAAATCTCATTATCAAAGTGCTAGAATTTCAAATCAAGTAATTCTAAGCGTTGTCTTGAGTCTCTTTTGTCCGATAAATCCTTATTCATGATCAAACAAGTACATGGCACCAAGATATTCAATAAGATTTCAATAAGTCCAAATTTCAAGGTTTCCAACAATAAGAACAAGGATCAAAATATGATCATGGTAGGAAATTCAAGAGTGATTATAGTAATAACCCTTCTCTCTGGTCCTTAAACTTTAAGTCCCAAAATGATATTGAGATCGTCTAATCCTTCAACTTAATTTAACCTATTAACATTAAGATCATTTAGATACTAGATCACATCTTCATATCATATAAAATTCATGATTCAATTCTGGCAGTCAGATCTCTAGCATATTTCTAGATACATGCTAATGAGTTAAAATTTTTAATTTAGTTCTATGACCATCCAGACTCGACAAGCTTCTTAATGGTGATTTTATATTGAAAATCTCACGAGTGGTTTTTCATTTATAAAATTTTCAAGTTAACCTAAGATTCTGCCACAGTTTGGAGGGTCGGCTTCTTAAAATATTTTTGGGTGTTTGTTTTTTCATATTTTTCAGTGTTCTTAAGCCTAACATCATTTAAACTTAATAAGGTTTCCAACTGCTAATTTTGGGGCTGATTTGGTGAAGAAATGATTGGTTTTGAAATTTTGAAAATAAACGGTATTGCAAGGTTCACTCCAATAGCTCCCCTGATCCCCAGGTAATCTGGGAAGTTCAATTCTAAAGGAGTTTTTGATCAATTTTTCTCTATAATTTTGAGTGATTCTTAATCTTAACAATAACTACACTCGATAAGGTTTCGAGCGGTGTATGTTATGGATTTTTTGGATGTCAAGAGTTCAAGTTACAAATTTTTAAAATTGAGGGTATGACAGAGGCCTCCTCTGTTTTAGTTGAAATGGCATGCTAGGTTCAAACGAATTTTTCTACTATTTCCCTCCTTGTTTTTGCATTATTCTTAGTTCTAACAGCATTTGGATTCGATGAGGTTTCCAACAGTACCTTATATGTAATTTTTGGAGTAGCATAAGTGAGGTTTTCAATTTTTTAAAATAAGATATGTGCACTATCCGTGGATACCCAAGAACAAAATCATGTTTTCAAAACTTCACTTAATTCATAAAATCATCTAGTTACCAATTCTAAGTGTGATGATTCAATAAATCTCCTATAACCATTAAGCTCATACTCATGATTCTCTCAACAAGCTCAATCAAATTCCATCAACAACAATAAAATAGCTCATCATATGGTTCAAAGCAATTAAAAGAGCACAAGCAACCGAGGAACAAAATAACTTGATCTTAGCCATAGAGTGTTTCAATAGAGAACCATGAGTTAAGATTTGAATAATATAAGAGAGGGCAAATCATGATCTTAACCTCTATTGCTATTCAAAAACTCAAAAGTTCCAAGGATTTCCTTCAAGAAACTCCTAATAATCAAGGAAAACTATTTAGAACTCACTTAAGCACAAGCTAATACCTACTCAAAACTTAACTTAAACTTACCAAACCTAGTGATCAAAGCAAGAAGAGAGGTCCCTTATCAATTCTCTTCAATTTGTTTGATGAAAATATGGATGAAGGTTGGAATAAAATATTTTTTGTTCTCCCTCTCAAGCTCTCAGCCAACAAGAAGAAAATGAAGACAAATAGTGATTTTTTTCTTCTCTATCTCCTTTTGTATATACATACATGAGGGGTATATGGCATGGCATTTAAAGTTGAAAATGATGGTGTAGGATGACCAAGTGCGAGGCATTAAATGAATAGGGTGAGTTGGGCCATGACTTGGATCAAAATTAAATGTGAGTTAATCCTATTATCTCCAAGCCATTAAGTGCTTGTCTCCCATTTGTATGCGTGTCCAAAAATGTGTGTGTGTGTAGGTGTACTTATTTCATTTTATACAATATGTAGTTCAGTGTACAATACATGATATGGTAGGTTGAGTTTTGGTTAAATTTTTAGGCTAAAAATTATTTTTTGGGCCAAATATTTATTTAAGTGGGTTTAAAATAATATTTTGGGTCACATTTGATTGGAATAAAATTTTCAACTACTAAATCGAAATATTTTCGCCGTTTTAAAATTTTCGGACAATAGCAATTAACATCGTTTAAAATTGCGATAGATTTTAAAATTTTGAAACTTAGGGGTTGAAATGCAATTACAAAAATCTTGTGAGCCTAAAATATTATTTTTGAAGTTATTGGAATGTTTTCGATAAATTTTGGGCTGAAAGAAATTTTTGAAATGAATTTTTCTTTATCTAGAAATTTAGCTATAAAGAAAATTGGGAGAATTTCGAATTGAAAGACAATTAATTCTTGAATGAAAAGAAAATTATTTAATTAAGATTAAGGGAATTTTCGGGTTGTCACAAAACTTATATACTTATTTAATGCTCAGTGAAAGATTATATAATAACGTTATATTATCCAAATATAATTCCTAATAAATAAGTGTAATTATGTTTCCAACAGTATTTCTTTATTATTATTATTATTATTATTATTATTATTATTATTATTATTATTAATGAACTAACTTTAGTTGCCCAATAGAAAAACGTTAGATGTTGGAACAATTTTACCCCTAAGAGACATAATCAATTAAATGAGACGTGGTTACGCACACACATGCATATTTAAAAAATAAGTCGTTACATTTAAAACAAAAGTTTAAATATTAATTATATGCAAAATAATTTTCTTTAATCAATTTGATGTAATACGATTAGACAAGTTCAATAAATTATTTTATCTTAGTTTGTGAGAAGAACTTTGTTCAATGCTAACCATCTTAAACATCAAAATAAATAGAAGATAAATAATTTAAGAGAAGTCAATAAACAAGAATGAATGATAAATAATGTTATGAAAATTCGGTAACAACAAAGAAGGGACTGGCACAAAAAATATATTAATAAATAATGTATTGTTAATAGGAATAATCTATTAATATATTTTACGAAATAAATTTCAAAATAACCTTCTAAGAAATCTATAATATTATCTTAATAATGAAAATAGGCATATTGCTAGCACAACTTTATAAAAGATGTAGGAAAGATTACCACAAATCAAATGATAAAAGAAATTTGATTTCAAATGAGGACTTTGAATGCACTTATACTAATAACGTATTGTAAAACTAAATAAATATAACAAGAAGAAGAGAAGATAAATTGAGGCAAGAAATAATGAAATTTTATTTATTTATTTATTTTTGGATGTCTTAAGCTGTGATGCCCCCCGAAATCCCGGGGATGTGCCGACCCGAGACCCGAGGTGCATAACATGCATTCTCTACGATCTAAATCCAATTCAGAAATTCATACACAATCATTTGAGCTAACTTACATAAAACCATCAATAGATTTAAACTAAGTACCATAACATACTATTTCTATTACATTCCTAGAGTTTCAAATACATAGGGCAATCTAACTTATCAATATAATCCAACGTTCTATACATATCGAAAGTCCAAAACAAAATGTCCATTCCAATACTAACTAAGTCTAAAAGCGATAAATTAAACCAAAGTACAATAGGGATGTCAAAAACCAAAACGAACTATCCAATCTATCATGAGGCTTCAATTATTCATTCATTCACGTTTCCAGAACCTATATGTTAAATATGGTTATGAGTTCACTGACCCAGTAAAATTTATAGCATGCGAATGAAAATAAGAGTTCAAAGAATATGAGCATAACAAACGATAGGACAAGAATGTGATTTGGATAACAAGTCAAGACATTCAAAATGACCAATATACATATATACATATCTAAAACAATTATCACATTCGAGTCAATAGGCTGAAATAAGCTCTTTGGTAGGTCTATCATCCTTATAACTTCGACATAAACATTTTGCCTTATCCCTCCAACTTCCGAAGGAGCTCATTCATTCAAAAAGCACAGCCGACGTACGTGCTTAGGATAGCGCTTCAGAATTTTACCTCCAGAATTCATTCGAGCTACCCGACAAATAAGGATTTCGAGGGTCCTAGTCGACAATCCAATATTGTCCAAGTTCGATCCCCAAGAAACTTCCTAGGGCCCACATTCATTCAATCGTATGGCTTAAAAACGAAATGGACATTCAAATAAACCAATAAGCCGGCAAGGCATAACGTTTTATGGCCAACAATATCAAACAACATTTGAAATAGGTCAAATGTTTTCAATCGGTCGATCATTTCGGAAATTAGACTATGGACTAGTGGGATTACGTTTTAAAACTTTGTATTACATTAAAATGATTGGATATAGACTCAAGATGTCAAGAAATAGGGTTTGAAAACATGAAAAATCAAGTTGGAACTGAAACTAGGCGCTTGGGCGCGGAAACGGGCGCCCGAGCACCAAAACATAAAGTTTGGCCAAGTGCCCAGCCACTGGAAAATTTTTGGCTTCTTGGTCGAGAGCTGGCGCTTGGGCGCCCAACAATGTGCGCTTGAGCGCTGACTCTCGAGTTGAAATCCGATTTTTCATCTTTTGATCTTCTTTGAATTTTTGATCCAAAAATACATTTTTAAGGTTCTAATATACGTAAAAATATTTATAAATTATCGTTTCGGGTTTTGGTATTAAAATTTTTTGAAAGATCGTTTCAACATTAAAACCTACGATTTTATCCATATCCTTTGTTTCTAATCAAATTTTAGTTCATTCTTCTCTTAGTCCATGGTCCATCATTCAAGTTCAATCCAAAGTATCGACAAAGAGTTCGAAATTATTCAATAAGCTTTGAATTGATTCATATTTCAAGGATTTGAGCATGATATAACAAGAATGGCATAACAACAAGATTTCACATGCTCAACACATCAATGGTATCAAGTTCTCAATAGCTTAAAGATGCTCGATCAAGATAGGAAAGTTGTAAATATATGCTCATGGAGAAGATAAGAAGCTATAAATCTTATCTTTAAGAGCTTAAATTCGAAAATGTGATCAATCCAAACTTATAATCAACACCTAGAATCACATATATACTTACATCAAGATTATATACATTCAATCATTAACCATCTTTAAACATGTTCATAAGCCTAACTTACCAAGAGTTTAAGTGAGAGCGTCATCTCACAAGAATCCCCTTAAGCAATATCGGTTCTTTGAGAGAAATGAGAGTATAAGTGATATGCAAAGTGTTAGTGTGTTTTGAAGAGTTTCTGCAGAATTTCTTATGAGCTGAAGGAGGCTTATTTATAGAGTGGTTTTTGAGGTTAAAATGTGAGAATTAAATTGTTCAAGCCCCTCACAACAATTACCAATACTTAGGGAGTAGATAGGTGGCCAATGTGACTATATAGGATGGATGGATGGACTCCAATCCATCAAAAATTGTTGCTGTTGCTGGCAGATTTGATCTGTAGATTTTCTTTCCCTTTTTCTTTTATTTTGTTGAATTTCAATTGGTGCTCAATTGGTCAACGAAAGTGGCTAAGTGTTGGGCTTGAATTGGGCTTGACTTGGGCTTGTAAATTAGGTCATTTGAGCTTGTTTTTGGATTGAGACGTGACGTGAAATTGAAACATATTTGCTCGAAATTATTTCGAATGCACAAAACGAGTTTTGATTTTGAAATGATGCTTGTTTTGAAATCGAAAAATTTTTCCGAAAATTTGCCGACTCAATAATTTTAATTTAGGGAATTCTCAGGTGTGACATAAGCTTAATACATATACCTGCTTGTAGGCCTTCAAATGTAGTACGATATAATATGTTGCAACAAAGATAAGTGTGACGATATATAAATATATATTCGGGGTCATACAATTTGATGGTTTTAGAAGTTATGGACATACATAATATTTACTACAATTGATAAATATTTAATTAATGGATTCTATTTGTGCAGTGAGTGCTTCATAGTATATCATACGAATGCTTTTTTTTTTTTTTTTTTTGTAGTTTTTAGGTTTTAAGTCATCCTATATAGAGGTGTTAAAATGGGTTGAGCCAGGCAGCTTGAGACCGGTTACTGTTCATAGGCGGCTCGAGCCGAACTGGCCATCGGCCTGGCTCTAGGTTCAACCCGGGCCTAATATTTTTGGGCTGGAGACCGGCCCTGCTCGCCAACCCGGATAGCTCGGGATCGGACCGGAAAGGATTGGAATTGGAACCGGAACCGAAACCGAAACTGGAACCAAAACCCTTTAAAATTAAAAAAAAAAAAAAGATAAAACTAAAAAAAATCAAAAACTAATGAAATAAAATAAAGTAAAGTAAATTTAAAAAAAATAAAAGGAAAAGGTAAAACTAATGAAATAAAATAAAGGGGAAATTGCACTTTTGGTCCCAAAAGATAGGTCATTTTGCACTTTTGG
>JACFYI010000896.1:1096809-1122303 GCA_014898755.1 Handroanthus guayacan | reverse complement strand
ATTATAATAATTTTCAAAAAAATAATTTTTGATAAATTTTCGGGTTATTACACTTGGAATGGTTCACCAAGAATCATTGCCTCTGAAGTCAACTCATGTAATATCAATTGAAATTTGTTAACCTGCACCATAACCGATTTAGAATCCACCATAAGAAAGTCAAGAAATTTACCCACTACGAATTTCTTGGTGCTAGCATCCATTGTCTTGTATTTCTTTTCAAGTGATTCCCATAGCACTTTTGCGGCAGAGATTGGACTATACTTGTTGAATAATGAATTCTCCAATCCATTGAGGATATGGTTTTTGCACAGAAAATCAGTATGATTCCATGCCTCAAGAGCAGCCTCATTTTCCTTATTTGGATTATCACCGGAATTGGTGGATTATCGCCCAAGAACTTGCTAAGTTCAAGGTAGTAAGGTAAAATAATATTTTTTGTTGTCACCTTTTGAAATCTTTCCCATTGAACTTCTCAGGTTTTTTACCATGTCCAACAAAAATCGGAGCTGTTCCAAAACCTCTACCAACGTTACCCGCGTTGGACTCAATATTAGATGCACTTCATGCCTCAACGTTCGATGTCATAATTTATAGTTACTGTAATAAAAAAAATAAAAAATTATCACAACTTCAATCCTAGAACCCTTTAATATATATATATATATATAATAAACCAAACATAGAATTTTTAATTTTTCCAAAATTAGAACACAAGAGCAGAAGTAACTTATATATATATGTGTGTGTGTGTGTGTATATATACACGCAAAAAATATAACTAAATATGTGCGCTGGTTACTAGGAAAATTGCAAATTAACGCACGTGCAAAGCTAATAAATAACTTCTTGTACGAAGAATATAACTAAGTGGATTATGGCACAATAGAAATAAGAATGATGTGCAAGAAATACTTTGATCTTAACTTTTGTGACTAAAAATAAGAATAAACGGCAAGGTTCACTTTTCAGAGTTGCAAGGTAGAATATATTTCTTAATTGGGATAATTCCATTAAACCTCCTGTACTATGGGCGTTTTTGCACTTTGTCATCCAAACTTTAAAAAGTTTCATATCACCATCTGAACTATACGAAAATTACACGATTGCACCCTAATCTAAATTTCCGGTAGTTTATTCCACCGGAATTTTGTCGCACGCGTTAATTACTTGCTTGAATTATAAGGGCAAATGTGTCATGTCATTCACAAAAATATTTCCTTCGACATGATTTTTGGGAGAAGCTATAGTTTTTGTGGAAGGAGAGAATGCGTGGCTTATGTTCCAAAATTTTTCTTTTATTTGGTCATTTTTGTTTAGAGATAACTAGCTTCAAAATAAAATAAATTAGGGGAGTTTTTGAATTGACAGTTCTGCCCTTAAAAATCAAAAGATCTACACGTGTGGGCCAATTCCGGTGGAATAAACTACCGGAAATTTAGATTAGGGTGCACTCATGTAATTTTCGTGTAGTTTAGATGGTGATATGAAACTTTTTAAAGTTCGGATGACAAAGTGCAAAAATGTCCATAGTACATGGGGTTTAATGGAATTATCCCTTCTTAATTCTTAACAGAATAGCGCTAGCATATGTTGACTTTTAACTGATGAAACTAATTTGAGCAAACTTCCAATAAACAAAGTCTGAATCTAAACTTCACAGTTAATCACGTACAGTGGATATGCTAGCCAAGTTTGGTAAATCACATGCCAATGAAACTTTATAAAACATGAGCACAAATCAAGTGATTAAACTAGGAATACCTTTGTCTCTTCAAAACTGTAATGCCCCGAGATCTAGATCATCCGTCCCTAGATAGAAAACGCTACCTGTGAACAAGTGGACCCTTAGCGGAGCAACATAAATGCGAGGAGAATTACCTTGACAAACGTACCAACATAAATATCTATTACAACTCATCAAAAGTTTAATATCTATTACAACTCATCAAAACACGTGATCACAGGCCATTCATCAAAACTAACATTTACAAGAGTTCCCAACAAACTAATATTCTATAACCTACAAGCCACATATTAGAGGTCCTAATGGCTGCAAGCCATACATATACCTTCAATGTTCATCACCATTATTTACATATAAAAATACAAAATAAAATCGCATAATTATAATAAAAAAGAGCTCCAGAAGATCAAGCACCTATACATGATAACATATTTAAATAAGTCCACTGACTTAATAAGAATTATACCTAGAGAATGGTAAAGAACAAGATGATTTGACATACTCGATATAAAGTACGAATGAGGGTGATAAATAAGTTAAATGTGCCAAACGATTATGATAACTCAATAATCAAACAGAAACGAGTAACAGATATGAAAGTGTAAAATAAATCACACAATCGGAGGACATAGGCAAAACTAGTATTTGGTGGATTTGTCACCCTTAGATCCCTAATTAAACACAAAACCCTTATCCCTCCATAAGATCCCTCCCTCGAGTGGTCACTCGGAGGGATAACCCAACAAAAAATATGATACTGTCTACGTACTGCGTGTCATAAACTACTACTTGGAAAACCTACATCCAGGCTTCAGCAGAATTATCCAAACGAGCAGGAAGCTTTTCAGGGGACCAGCTGTTGGCCCAATACTGTACGACATCCCTTTTGAGACTTCCGAAGGGCCTATCAACAATCACACAAAAGGTTATGTGGTTAATGATAATTGCTCAAATTAAAATATCAAAGTTCAAATGAGGTTCGGACATTATCAATCAATTAGGATTGGATTTTGGACACGTGAATTATATATTCGGATTTAGGAGATTTTACTGGAGTGATATATGAACATAAAAAGGTAAAATGGGTAAAAAAATACATTAAACAGCATTCTGGAGTGGGCGTGAGTATGCACAAAATGGGTGGTGCGGATGCACCAGCGTCCGACGAGCAAAAAAATCATTATTTTCTTATTTTTTTGTTTTCCAAACTCCTTATAATAGCAGATGACCTGTAACGCCCTGGGTCACGATAGCACGTCCGCCTCGTGATCCGGAACGTCACTCGCAGACGGGATACATATTAAAACCAAAATACGAACTGACATGTTTAAATCAAATTAAATCCATTCATACTAGAGTTGTTCATACACATTACATATCTTCCCAAAATAAGCTCAACTATCTATATACAATTCAAAAGTTCAAGAGAATCTAGTTGAGCTATTACAAACTTACTACAGTATCAAAACAAGCTTATACAAATCGCGCTTATTCAAAACAAACTAAAACCATCGGAATTTTCATTGATACCAAAAGATCGTACATATTACATGATTTCCCAAAATCTAAGTTCCACTATCCATTTTTACAAATCATTATATCAAAAGTGTAGAAGAACTAATACAAGCATGCTACAGTACCAAAACTTAAACTGATCAGGCTTGATTCCTCATGCAACGATTCACATCTTAAGATCCTACATAATATAATGTAGAATCATGAGTCGCACGACCCAGTAAAATTTATGGCATGGAGAACGGAGTGAAAGAGTTCCAAACAATAAGCATATCGATAGACGAGACAAGAATGTGATTTCAGTAACAGATCAGAACAATCAGAACGAACAGATCAAATTAACAGAATTAACAGATATCACATTCAAGTCATAAGGCAGAGACTAGTGCTTAGTAGATCTATCACCCTTATCTCTTCAATATAATCATATAAAACCCTTATCCCTCCAATTCTCGAAAGAGCATAAGATACAGAGAAGCACAGTTGACCTACATGCTTCAGGATAATCCCTCAGAACCCTACCTCCAGGGCCGTCCGGATTAATCCCCACAGATGAGGATTCATACGAGCTCGTATTGACAATCCGACGTTGCCCAATTCGATACTCATATAAATCCTTAGGGCCCAACAGACATACATTCATATAGGTTTAGAATGGACAAACATAATCAAACATATAAGTCCGAATTGGATTACGTATTCAAATATCGAACGAATTCAAGAAGGGTTCGGATTAGACATTGGACGTAGGAAAACTTATTTTAAAAGATACATGCTTTATTTTATTCCTATTTATTTGTATATACACATATACATTTATATATATTCATGTCTATATATTTGAAAATTATATTATATATAAATATATATGCATATATATGTAATAATTTTTTATTTTTTTTTGATATCTTAACTAAAATTTCAGATTTAAAATCTGGAAAAAAATATACATTTTATTTATCTTTAATTTTCGAAAATTTATTGAATTTTCCATATAAAAATCTGGAAATATATTATACATATTCATACATTTTTTTTTTCTGAAATTTTTAACCGAAATTTCCAGATTTAAAAATCTGGAAAGATATACACTTTCTTATTTTTAATTTTCAAAAATTCATTGAATTTTCCATATTAAAAGCCTGGAAATATATCATATATATATACATACATTTTTCTTTGAAATTTTAACTAAAATTCCAGATTTAAAAATCTGGAAATATATCATATTTAAACATACATTTTTTTTCTAGAAATCTTAACTGAATTTCCAGATTTAAAAATCTGGAAAAATATACATTTTATTTATTTTTAATTTTCGAAAATTCATTGAATTTTCCACATTAAAATCTGCAAATATATGATATATATACATACATTTTTTTTTTCCTGAGATTTTTAACCGAAATTTCTAGATTTAAAAATCTGGAAAGATATACACTTTCTTATTTTTAATTTTTGAAAATTCATTGAATTTTCCATATTAAAAGTCTGGAAATATATCATATATATATACATACATTTTTCTTTGAAATTTTAACTAAAATTCCAGACAATTCCAAAATAAAGGCCAAGTGTTAACACAGGTTTCAGTCAATAAATCCACGGTCTATACCAAGCTTTATCCGATCATCATGTAGGTTCCTAGACCCATGATGATCGGATAAAGCTTGGTATAGACCGTGGATTTATTGACTGAAACCTGTGTTAGCACTTGGCCTTCATTTTGGAATTGATGTATATAAGCATGTACCATTTTGATTTAAGATTTGTTAAGAACGTATAGGTTGTCAGCTTGTAATAGTAAGAATATCCGGATGTGATATTTTGGTTTAGTTAAGTTTCCATTTAAACCATGGATACATTTGGCTTGTAAATTGGATCTTGTAATGAATTTTTTGGAGATCTCAGTTGTAAATTTTGAACATTAAGTTATGAGACTATATTTTAGAATATTAATGGCCTGTAATGGTATTTTCCCTTTGGAATTTAGTATGGATGCATTTTGTTTGTTTCTGTTTAGTTTTTGGAATGATTATCCGTCTGCGAGTAGCACTTCGGATCTCGAAGCTAAATGCCTCGGGATCCGGGGCGTTACATGACCAAATATCAAAAAATTAGATTTAGTTTGTTTTACACATTATTAAGATTTTTTTGAAATCAAGTTTTAGGGAAATTTTGGATGAAATTCCAATTTTTGTGTTCATAGATTTTCAAGGTATTTAGGGCCTTATTTGTCCACAATCTCAACTTCAATAATCCTGCATCATGGTCAAGGAATCATTAGTTCATATTAAAGTAAAATTCCAACAAGAATAAGTGTCCGATTTTTCATTTTACACAAGTGGTTTTCAAGATTTTATTACAAGAGCAAGGTCAACAATAGTTCAATGATTTCAAGGCTCAAAGATACCATTCTATAGTAGGAAAAGCAAGGAAATGAAAAATCATAATCCTTACCTCTTTAGCTTTTATTCCTCAAAGTGGATCAACTTCCCAAATTTCAAGCAAATCTTCCTATCGGAATTCAAAATCATGAGTTATATAACCTTATTTCATCAAAACCCTAAATATACATAGATCACTATGAAACTTTAGGTTAGAGCTAGCCATGTAATATCCCAAGATTTTCCTAATTAAAATTTTGAATTACCGAATTTCCCAAATTAAAATGATTTCAATAAAACGAGGAACGTTTTAATTTCAAAAACAAGTTTCACATGTTCCAAACATTTTTCCTCGATTGGGCCTCGATTTCTTACAACATTTCATCCCAATTAGACTTCATTTAAGCCCAACAATTAGGCCCAAAACCAGCCCCATTCCAGCCCACATGTTGACCCAATCTTTAAATGTTTTCCAAAAAAAAAAAAAAAAACGAGAAGAAATCAGATTTAGGTGAGGGGCAGCCGGATTTGTTCCAGAAATCAAGGGAGTTGGTGGATTGTTTAGCTTAATTTAATTCAAGAAATCTTAGGCCAAGTATTTATGGATTTTCTCCATTATATATACCTATGTAAGTAAAGATTTTCAGCCATAAAATCCCTCCATTTCTGCTGCAAAGAGAATCAGCTTCCTTCCTCCATTTTCTTCCACTTTCGGCTAGCTTAGATTTCACACATACACTTAAATTTTACCTAAGTGATAAGAAGAGGTCAAGAAGGGGAAATCTAGGTGGTATACTCTCAACTATTTGGTAAGTTAAGACTTGGTTCATGTTTATATGATTATGATGATGTGTGATTTAAAGTTTGATATAAGAACTTATGGTTTGGCTAAGGCGATTAATACGGTTGATCGGAGAGCTTGAAAGTGTTTACGGATTAAGCTTGAACAAGTAAGATTTATGAAACCTCTTGCTCCTTCTTTGTGCTTATTTGGCTTTTATCTATGTCTTGATGATCATATTATGTTGAGTTGTGCTTCCTATGATCATGTTGATATTCTTGTTGTTATGAGCTTGGTGATTCTTGTTTTGTTTCTTCTTGATAAACTAAGCTCATATGCTTGAAATCATATCCCAAAGCTTAATGAATCTACTAGACTTCATAACCGAGGCTTTGGATGGGAGTTGAAACTTGGACATTGGACAAAAATGGGAGATTTGAGAAGAAAATGAAAGAAACATTGAAATGAACACAAAAATTGAATTTTTTTCCAAAACGTGTAAAATCGATTTAAAAATGTAAATTTTAAAATTTTGGCTTGAAAACATAATTTTCGGAAGTCTGACTTTATAACCAAAAATCCAAAAAAAAAATTACTGTTTGGCACTGTTCATTGCGTGACCGTGTGTGAATAGTGCACGGTTGTGCCCAAAACAGATGATTTTTGTCGTTCAGCATGAGTGCGCCCATTTTTGAGCTTGGACGCACCCGCGGCAGCAACCGAAACATGAGATTTTTGTTGTTCGGCGCGTGCGCGCCCACAACAGTGACCAGACTTTAAATTTTGACTTATTTTGATAGTTTAAGTCCATTTTCTACCTTATTCCAACAATTTAAATTTTTTAAAACGATTAATCCCTTAATCTAATGTTCGAATCAAATGAATTTTGAAATTTACATTTGTTATCAAATATTTTCTTACGTATTTGATCTCTTTTAATAAGATAAAGATTTCAAAATGAAAACTCCTATAGTCTATAGTCCAAATTCTGATTTGTTGTGAATGATAGGATTGACCGAAATCCTGAACTGTTTATTTACTGTTTTTGGTCAATCAAACACTGTGCCGTGATGGCTTACTGATATACCTAAAATGATTTGACTGTTCTTGAACCTGTCTGAATGAATACTATTGGGCCTTGGGGTTTTTAGGAGTATCTGATACGGGCAATATCGGATTGACTATCAGAACTCTTGGAAATCCCCTACTATTGGGTAGACTGGATGAGCCCTGAAGTTAGTGTTCTGAAAGGCTATCTTAAAGTACGTAGATAGTTGACAGTGTTTTTACTGTACTGGCTCTTTCGAGGGCATTGGAGGGATAAGAATGAATCTGTTTGAAGATATAAGGGTGATAGATCCACCAAAACTGTTTGATTCAACCTTAAATGACTTGAATATAATAACTGTTTACTATTATCTATTTGATTTGACTGTTCTGACTGTACTGAACTGTTTATTGAATCACATTCATGTCTATCACTGTTCTGTTTATCGTTCATACTCTTCTATTCCTATTTTCTGCCATAAGTTTTACTGAGTTAGTGGACTCATGATTCCATAATATCATGTAGGTTCTTAGACCAAGAATTGACTGTCTGGAGCTTCGTATAGACTGTGAATTCTCTTTTTGGATTAATGTATATGCTTAAATTTGTATCGTTAAAGATTGTACGGATTGAAACTAATAGATCTATTAATGGCCTATTTTGTCTAGATAGATTGGATTGTATTTTGGAATTATTGGCTTGTAAGGATATTGATGTTATAGCACATATCATTTTATGTTTTAGCTCCTGTGTTGGTTTTAGAATGTTTATCCAACCGCGAGTAGTGTTCCGGATCATGGGGCGGAATGCTATCGTGACCCAGGGCGTTACAAGCCAAGAGTGGTTAGTTTACTCTTTTCCCCTTTTGCATTTAATTTTAAAGAGACTTGGATGATGAAATCTTGAAAGGAAATTGAAGGAAAAATGAAGTTATTCTTATATGTAGAGAAGACAAGAGTGAGAAGCAAAAGTGAGTTCCTTTGTCTTGCAAACTTAGGAGTGTAAGAGATGTTCATTTTGCAAGACAAACTCTGATCTTTATATATGAAATTCTTGGGATCCATTGGTCATTTTTCCGTTTGCCATGCAAAGCATCAAATAGTTATGGTATATAGCTAATTAGTATAATGATGAATAAAGTTTGGATGAGGATTGATTTGGATACATAAAAATTGAAATATCTTGCCTAAGGAAAGGGGTGTGTGTCCGTTTATTTATATATACATACACGTATATATATTTTGCTCACATAAGACATCATTTGTTGTATGTAGTAGTAGTATTATGGATTGGGTTTGGCAATTGGGCTCAAATTTTTCGAAAACGATAAAATATTTTTTATTGTAAGAAAAATCTCAAAATGACAAAAAAATGTTTACCAATTAAAATCTCTTTCAAAAATGTTGTAAAAACAATTTTTGATTAGAAGCGATAATTTTAAAGTTTAATTAGAAAAATTTTCAGGTTGTTACAAAAACAAATTAATCTTGATTATTTCATATCAAGATTAGTTCACAGAGGCATGAAACAAACATTAATTACATGAAACAATCACTAAAAAATGGGTAACCGATACGACACATGCAAATTTCATAAAACAGCTTAATTGACTTGGTTAAGTAAAAACTAGATAGTTGACATACTTATTTTCTTAATACAACACAAGAACAGACAGGGATAAAGTCTTAAGTTTGTAGGATGAAAGTGGTCCTAACCATGTGTGATTGTGTTATGTGATAAATTTGAGACAAAATTCAAATACCAAACAATTTATTTATAAAACTCTAACAAGATCAAATAAACAATAAAATACAAATAATAAAAAAATTATAATAGAAAGTAGAATCGAAATTGGCTTACTTGAATATGATGCAAATGAAAAGATTGAATCAAGGCCTGTGTTTTACACCGTGTCCTTAAGATTTTATTCGTCCCTCACATGGTGCTTTAAGGTCTCGACAAACAGTCTCTTAAGATACAATAATTCCATTAGCCAAAGAAAGCATTCTAATTATCCGGTATCACGAACCAAACTTAACTTGAAACTCTTTCTAAAATGATTAATGAAGTGAGTGCTTTCTAGTGAATCATACGGATGCCTTTTTTTTTTTTTTTTTTCTCTCTTTTTGTAGTTTTTGGGTTCTATGTTATTCTATATATAAGTTGTGATGAGCCTCTTAGGAGGGTCGCAATCTCTAATGTATTAATGTGTTCATTAGCTCTAGTAGACACACATAACACTCGATTGACTAAAGGTTATACCTCATTAGTTAAGGTCACACTTGATCAATAAAAGACACAACTTCGTAGTGTTAAAAATACATAATCAATGCAATTAATTAGTAATTAAATAAAGAATTATTTTAATATTTATCAATCGCATCGCATTTCAGTGTCTTACAACTTTACTAATTTTAATCTCAATTTTCTCATTCATCAATTGGGGAATCTTGAGAAATAGGTATTCTACAAATATCTCATTGACATATTTCTACACAAGAAATATATTTATCTATTGAGCTAAAGTTAGCTTAATAACTTGGGTTATTTATCACAAAATTCTCACACTACATAATTAATATAAACAGTAATAACGTTTCAAATGAAACAAAAATACTACATCTGTAGTTTAAACTTAGGCACACACATACATAAACTTCTCTATATCACATACAAATTTTATATGTACTTAATTAGTGTATCTCTTCAATAGCTTCTTGAAATATCGAAATTCGTTGGTGGTTAATAAAGGGATCTCATGTAATTTGCACATGAAAGACAAAGAGAAATTGTTAATGAGACTCTACTTCGGAAATTAAAATTTTCAATTCAACCTATGTCGAAGGTTGTAAATTTTCTAAATAAAGGCCTCTTATGCTAATTTAAACACGTATTATGGATAATATTATCCAAATTTTAGGAAAGCTTTAATATCTAATTATCCACATAAAATATTAAAAACATACAACTATTTGTTTAAAAGTATGAATTATATTGTAATAAATTCAAAAATATACATTACATAAACAACCAAAGAATGAATTGCATTTAAATAAATTTATGAACATATGATATATCAGTGGTATCAGCTTAATGATCATTAATCTAAATTTAAGTTCAATATTTAATTCTTGACATAAATTATTAATAACGTATTGATAATTTTATTGTCTAAATACCAAATTATAAGTTTGGATCACTTTGATAGATTTGTGTGTGTAGAATTTCATGATGAAAAGCAATCTTTTATTATGTAACTTAATTATTAAACAAATGATGCACGAACCATGCAAAAGCAAGAACAAGAGAATTCTTGTAGGCATGGTGGAAAATGCAAATATCATGATCCACAACTAGGGGTGTGCACGGGCCGAGTTATCAAGCTATTGCAGCCTCATCCTGGAGCAAAAATTAGGATTGATCCATCGAATTAGAAATTGGGATGCAGATCGAGACATATGTCATTGTTTGGATTGTAACCAAGAGCGAATCCAGACGAAGTTTAAGATAGGATTGATCCATCGAATTAGAAATTGGGATGCAGATCGAGACATATTTCATTGTTTGGATTGTAACCAAGAGCGAATCCAGACGAAGTTTAAGAAATTGGGATAGTTCCATCCCAGCCCACATCATGGTGTAATTTATTATTTAAGCATATGTGATTTATAATTAATTAGTATATAATTAAATATATTTTGGTTAGTAAACACCATTCACATTAGTCGTGCAATTTTAAGCCTCATGTAGAACTTGGTCCAATGCCTTTTGAAATAGCCAACTCAAGTCCCATAAATTTTAATCTCATGTGCAACATTGGTCATTCCCACTACCAAAAACCGGGGGGCGGGGAATCAGTGATCGCAGTATCAGTCACAAAACAAGACAAAAAACTGGCCACTACAATGATTAGTGACTGTTTTTGTGACTGACGCTAGTCACTAATCCAAATTAGTGACCCTAGGGAAGAGGAGTCACTAACTAGCGACCGATGTAGCAATCGCAAATTCAAAATAACTGGTCAAAAAAGCTTTGATGCTTTTTAATGGTATTTTATCACTGATCGGTCACTGATTAGTGACAGATATAGTAGTCACTGATTTTGTTACCCATATTCGATCACAAAAATGCAGTACAAGCATCACTGATCTTGTGACCCAGTCAGTCACTGATCTTGTGACCCCTTATTCGGTCACAAATATGTGATATTTTGTGACTGATCAATGACCCCTAATGAAAGCAGTCACAATTTTGTAATATTTGCTTTTGTTCCCAATTTTTTTATTTTTTAATTCGCACACACTATTGCAAAAATCGTACATATTCAACATTAAAACCAAATTCACACTAGTCTAAACATACACATCCATTAATATAACTTTTTCAAAACATAAACAAGTCAATACATAACAGTAAAACATTTATGTTCAAGTCAAGTCTTCATATTAAATTAACTACTTGTCACTTTCACCCTCACCCCCTCCATGAGAACTTGATGAACTACCTTGCGTTGATGCAAATTTTGCCATATAGCTCCAAATATCGTAATAATAGACCTTGCTTCTTTTGCCATTCTAGATCTTGCTTCTTTTGCCATTCTATTTGCTTCTTCCGCCATCCTTCTAGCCTTCCTCATAATTTTCCCCTCCCTCAAAGCAGCCTCTTGCTTTTGCTTAGCCATTTTTTCATCTAATGCTTTAATTGTATCGTTCAGCTGGTCATGATTGACGTATATTGGTGGAGGTGGTATAGACAAAGTCTCAAAAGACATTCCCATAGAAACAAGCTCACGGCTATGATAAGTATTCCTGAAGCTGTATACCCTACCCTTGGATGGACCGCTACTAATTTGAATCTATTTTTGTGCATTAAATGAGCTTTTAGGGGTAGAATTATTGCCAAACTGACTGGTGTATTCTTGGTCATACTCCTCCTATTGACTACAACGAGGATTATAACATAATTACAAGCAAGTGTTGAAAAAATGACCGTATACAAAATTATTCAACAAAAAACTTGATATACAACACATTTAATCAGCTACATATATCTGCACTTAGTGAATCAAAAGACAGAAAACAATTTATATGAACTTCTTTTCACACTGTTGAAAATAGGAAAATAGACATACAGGTCTATTATTTAGTTTTCATAAAAAATGCAAAAAAAGTTGAACCCAAAAGTGCTAAGTTGCATTATTCAGATTTTACCAGCCAAGAAAACATGATGAAAAGAAACCAACTTTAATTTCGATTATGTGGAGTATATGTCTATTCCTGGACTAGGTTTACGCAATTAAATATGACATCCATTCACTTGGCAAAAGACTACAATATGACTAGAGTTCCGTGTATCCATTCGTAAAGCTAGCAAACACAAGCTCAACCACATAGCTGGTAACATTTCAAACTTAAAATAAAGGTTAATGGCAACAATAGATTGTAATAGTAGCTCCAAAGCATAGCAAATAGCTTCTTAAATGTGTAGCTCCAACAGAAAACTTTATGAAAAGAAACCATATTCTTTATGACAGTAAAGGAACCATCAAATACAATTTAATTTGCACATTATCAAAATTTTTATGAAAAGAAAACTTAAATTACTTACTTTGACCCTTCTAGATTTGTTGTCAACATATTCACCTTTTCCTTGTGATTTTCCTATGAGTTCGGTCATAAAGCTCAACTTGGCTAACAATTCTACCGCCTTATGACTATATTGCATTAGTAAGCAATTAAATATTGTATTTAATCAACAAAATGAATAAATATCCACATTCTAATGAATTAGGAAAATTGTCATTCTTTGTCCATGTAACGATCCCGAACCCAGAACATCCATTCCTGGGCCGGATGATGTCACCTATGGGTAGGCAGAACTAAAACGAAATCCATAAATGCATAGGAAAAACTAAATAACCTCATAACATTCGAAAATCATACTTACAATATAACTTGCATCTAATACAAACCAAAATTTCAAGATTTACACAAAACAAAAACTACGGTTCATGTCCTACTACGGAACACCAAATTACAAACTTAAACATAAAGAAAAAATCCAAACTATCAACCAAAGCAACCATTGAAGCTCAATCACCTACACATGATATAATATAAGACTAAGTCCATAGATTTAGTAAGAACCATGGCTAAGAATTAGAAAAGGCAAGGTATCAAAACATCATTCAATGAATCAACATGAGCTTATGAAATTAATTCGACAAGATACAAAGTGCAAAGCAATTTCAGGAGTTCACGAAGCAAACTAAATTGACAATTGAACAATAAAAGCTCAATATACAATCAATTAATTGGCCAGAACAAAATTTTGGTGGGTATGTCACCCTTATCACTCATAATATCAAAGATAAATCCTTATCCCTCCACACGTCCCTCTCTTGAGTGGCCATTCACAGGGGGCAACCTAAAATGATCAAACACTATGACACTGTCGACGTATTGCGTGTCACGGACTAGTTCGTGAAAGATTCTACAGTTCGTGAAAGATCCTACCTCCAGGTTTTCACTAACTATCCAAACAGTTGGGAAACTTACTAAAGGACTCGACTGATGATCCGACATCGCCCAGTTGTTCCTCTTGAAGTTCTCAGGGCCCATCAATCACACAATAAGGTTTACAAAAAATAATACACATTCATGATATTCAATTCCAATGAAATGTGTAAATAAGCAACAATCAATTCCAACAATCAATTCGAATTGAGCCTCGAACTTAAGGAAAAATTATTTTGAAATTTTAAAACATCTTAAAGAAGTGTATCATGGACTTGAAGTAAGAAATCAGAGTTAAAATAAAAGGATTTGGTTACTGGAATGGGTGCTTGAGCACTCCAGCACCAAAATAGTGATTTTAGCTATTGGAATGGGTGCTTGAGTGCTTGTTTGAGCGCTCTAGCGCCGAAATAGTTATTTTGGCTACTGAAATGGGTGCTTAAGAGCCGAAATAGTACTTTTAACATAAACGTTTTTATTAGAAAACTCCAAAATTTAAATTTTGAATTAAAACATAATTATGTGGAAAATATGCTACAAGTCCAATAATCCATTTCTTTATTTTTGTCCAAATTTTTCTATTGGTCCAAGGTTCCAAATCCATGAATAGGGAAAGATAGAAGTCATAATGATATTCAAGGTCTCAAACTATATCATCAAGGATTTAGAGTTCATAAGCCACAGTAGGATAAAATACAAGTTCACAACATTACACATAATGAATGAGGCAAGATTTTAATAATTAATGAATAAAAGAAGGCAACATTGGATCCTCATTCAAGATCAAAATCAAGATAAGGAAATAGCTATAATTCTTATTTTAGTCCTAAGCTTTGATCGGTGTTGATGTTCCACAAGCCTCAAGTTTAATCACCTAATAAAACCAAAATCATATATATATATATATGTTAAGCCTCATTCTCATTGAACCTTAGATCTTTGTATCTAATAAACTATCATTCACTGCCTGCCTAAGTGAAGATCAAATGGGAGTGTGTAACCTTCCAAGTTTCCTCCTTTTTCTTTTGTATTATTGAAGCTTGAATAGACATATACATATATATATATATGAAGGATGATGATAGATATTTGAGTGAATGTGTGTGTGTGTATATATATATATATAGAGAGAGAGAGAGATGTGTTGCAAGAAGAGAGGGATATATATGGATGAAAAGTGAGTGTTTGCAAGGGGGGAAGATTGTCTTGCAATGCCAACATATTTAAAGAGAGAGGCAAGGATTTATTTGCAATTTTGAAAGTGTAAGGGATATGGGGATAGGATATGTCACAAAAATGTGGCTCTTCAATTCTTCACATGTTACTTGCCAAGGAAAACTTGGTACATGAGTTGGTGAGAAAATCCCTCATTTAAGGGGATGTTGGCTAGATTTGTACACACACACACACACACACACATATATATATATATATATATTTGAAATATTTTGGATTGGGTTGGAGGGTTTGGGCCAAAATTTTGGGTTTAAAATAAATTTATTTGGGTTGAAGTAGTGTGTAGGAAAATTTTTGGGTGCAAGAAAAATTTTTCGGATGCGATAAAATATTTTTGTTATAGGAAAAATTTTGTGATCATGAAAGAGAATCATCGTTAAAAAAATAAGGATTTAAAAATTTAATTAGGAAAATTATCGGGTTGTTATAATTCATGTTCGGCAAAAAAATAGACCCGCCAGTGTGTTTAGTGATGGATCTATCCTTTTCCGTCATTCTATTTTGTTTTGCCCTTTTTCACTTATCTTGATGGGCAAGGCAAATGTACTCATATGCCCATTACAGATTACTTCCCAATCTGGGAGCTCACGTTCTCAGAAACAACCTTCTGAATATCTCTCAGGTTATCGCTACCGACTTCCTCAACTGCCTTCTTCTTGAATTGATGGATGATATTCTTATCATTTCTCTTGTGGGTTTGCTCCCATGAGTGTCGAATACCAACTTCATGTTTAGGCAACCACATAAATTTTTCCTATCACCAAATACACAAAGAAGGCAAAAAATTGTTAAAACTAACTAATTACATAACTTAGAATTATTGTAAACAATAAATGATGCTCCAAAAGCAACTTACTTTAAACTTTTTTATATAGGAAATCCTTCCTATCTTGAGGAACTTGCGAACAAGTTGGCCACGGACCCATATGCTGTCTCAATATATCTATAATTTTACGAGTTGTGAGCCCCTATACAAAGCTATAACAACAATAAACAATTTAGGTCAATAACCAACAATTTAATTAAATGAGATTTAAAGCCACGTATAATTTATATTCTAATTGTAAAGTTTTGGAAGTTTTTAGCCTTATTACTTAAACAAAATTTCATTAAATTATTGTAAGAGAATGTGAAATGGATACTTGAATATATTAAAATTATAATAAAACTACGTGAAACATAAATGATACTCATCCTTCCTATCTCGAGGAACTTGCGAACAAGTTGGCCACGGACCCATATGTTGTCTCAATATATCTATAATTCTACGGGCTGTGAGCCCCTGTACAAAGCTGTAACAACAATAGGTCAATAACCAACAATTTAATTAAATGAGATTTAGACCCGCATATAATTTATATTCTAATTGTAAAATTTTGGGAGTTTTTAGCCTCATTACTTAAACGAAATTTCATTAAATTATAGTAAAAGAATGTGAAATGTATACTTGAATATATTTAAATTATAATAAAACTACGTGAAACATAATTATTAGGGTGTTTATATACTCATCATGATACAGCTGTATAAGGGTACGACTATCATGATTATTAGGTGGATAACTCCCCTGTGTTTTACCTCTCATCCTTGCACAAGACGAATTTTGGCCTTTGCTTGATTGTCTGTCATGCTCAATCTCACTAGCTTGATTCATAAACTGCACCTCATGTTCCTAAGAAATGTTGTCCTCTCGGCCACCCTCTAGAGTAGAACATTTTGTTTGAGGATCTCATCTAAGGTAGGCATAAAACATACATCCTGCTTAACTTGACCCTACTTACCTCTACCTCATCCTCTAGCCGACACCCTGCATATAGAGTAATAACCAATAAAATTTAATATCATTTGCATAACTTCATGAAATCAACTATTAAAATTTAAATGAAGGTGTATGATGATAAAAAATAATGAAGCATCAAAAGAAAAATAAAACGAGTTTAAGCAAATACAACAATGTCATATAATTAGATAGCACACTAACAAACCATAATTTGAAGATGTCTTGTTAATGACGTTTGCCTCATCCTCACCACAAGCTGAATCAAAATCTTCGAATTCTCCTTCCTCTTCCTCATAATTTTCTTCTTTAGTTTCCATTTGCTCTATATCTTCATCCATTTCATTTCTTGTTGATTGCACCAGGTTAAATCTAATTTCTTCTGTTGGTATTTCTATTGGGTCTACATTGTCATCAATTAAGATACTTGAATAATCAAGGCCAATTGTGAACAAAACCTCAACCAATGCAACCACATTATCTTCTTGAAATGGAGCTTCAACACTTAACTTATTTGATCGACTTTGTATTATAGTAGAGGGGATGTTTATTCTACTTCTTGCTTTTACTTTGCACACTGCATGCCAATCTTTTCTCTCTTAACTTATAGACACTTGTGTAGTAGACTTGTTGTTCCTATTTAGCAAATATAAAGGGATCATTTGTGTTAAGTTTCCTTAATTATTGATTTTAACAAGCCTAAATCATAGATACCCTCTAACCCCTTTGTTGGACACATCATACCAATAGCATTTAAACAAAGCAAACTTGTATCCTTTTCCGAAGTACTCTAACTCCAATACTTCTTCCAGTGGGCCGTAATAATCCATTTCATTGTCGCTCCAAGAGCTTCCCTACATGTAAACACCACTATTCATGATTGATTTATGCTTCTCCTGGTCAATTGCATGGAATTTGAACCCATTTACAAAATAACCATTGTATGTTTTAACCCAATGAGTAGGGCCTTGTGCAATGTGCCTAACATTCTCTTCAACCACGTGCAAATTGTCCATTGCCTATTTATGAGTATTATTATTATTATGCTTTGTTGGTTATATAATTGATTATCTTACTATTGAAACTTAGAAGGATTATTACTCATATATTGTTAAAACCATTGTGAAAATTTGGTATCTCGTAATCTCCCTAATTCCATGTCCATCATAAAATGGATATTGCTTAGACATCTCTTCATCAAATATGCTACAAGGAACCAAGCAATAATCTTAAAGCTAAAGCTTCAAAACTTTTTATTATTTTTATTTAATTCAATTATAGAAAGTAAAACTTACTTTACAAAGGGTACAAAATCCTCGCAATTAGCACATATCTATATGCCGCCATATCTTCATCATTATTTCTAAATAGTCGACCTTTTCTTTGACTCCTAAAAGGTTTGCTTGGATGACCAAAGATTGAAAGAAGTCTAGTTGGATCCATCTTTCCAATATCATCATTTCTTGGAATCTAATTTAGCCTCGTTTGTACATTAGGATCAAGGTACAATGAGCAAAATGTTTCAATTTCTTTAATTCTGTAAGCTTCTACAATTGAAGCTTCAACATGTGCTCAAATTTTCACCTTTTGTTTTAGACATTGCAAAAATCTATACCATATAATTCGAAACATAGATATCAAATTTCAAGTAAAAGATAATTTATAAGTTAACGTATTGATTCTTTAAAATTGAGGGACATTATCTTTCAAATGGGTATGTCCATCGATATTGTACAGACCCACCGACTTTAGCTTATAAGCCAAGTGAATTGGAAGATGCTTTATAACGTCAAAGAATATTGGTGGAAATATTTTTTCAAGATTACAAAGAATCTCGACAATATTCTTCTCAAGTTGCTCCATGTCTTTTACATTCAAAACAGTTAAACATATGTCCTTAAAGAAGAAACTCGACTCTGATATTGATTCCCAAATTGGTTTGGGCAAAGGATCATGGAAAACGATAGGAAACAGCTTTTGTATAAACAAGTGACAATCATGACTTTTCATAGCAAAAAACTTCGAGTCATTTTCATCTATACATCAAGCTATATTCGAAGCATATCTATCAAGAAGTTTAAAGCCTTTGGTTGGCTCATTTGCACACTTCTTTTACTTGGTCAACACTTAGTCTATAAGTTGCTTTTGGCTTCCAAAGTTTTCCCCTACTATCACAAAACATATAGAGCTTAGGACGATTGCCAAAAAGCTTTAAGTCTTTTCGTGCATTCCTATTGACCTTGGACTTACCCTTCACATCTAGAACTATATTAAAAATATTTTCAAACACATTTCTCTCGATTTGCATCACATCCAAATTATGATTTTCTAATCCAATTATGTGTCTCACCAAATCCAAGCAAAGGATTAAGGTTGCCATGCTTATCATATGTTATGGGAGGAAGTTGAGACAGACATCTCATGATTTTTTCACCTGACAAACATGGAGGAGGTCTTTTCTTAAACTTATCAATTTGTCCTCGAGATGTATGATGGAAAGGTAGAAATTGTCGATAACAGTCAAACCATGATTGTTTCCTTCCGTTTTGTAGACAAAAACACTTTGTACACTCCATGCAATATGGACATGATAACTTTTTATGAGTGCTCCAACAAGAAACCATGCCCTAAGTAGGGAAATCATTAATTGTCCTCAAAAGAGTTGCTTTTATTATAAAATTTTGCTTTCAAAATGTATCATAGGTTTCAACCCTTCACTCCAAAGCTGCTTCAATTCGTCAATTAGAGGATGTAAAAACACATCTATACTAGAGATAAATCTTTATCTTTAATTATGTAAAAAAATCTAAGTTCTTAGTTAGTGGTTTAAGACAACGATCACATTAACAAACTCTTACTAAAAGTGGATGCAACAAATTGAAAAAACAATAATGTGCAAATACTTATACGCATACAAAAATACATACCAGAGAATCAAGAAATTTCAAAAGATAAAAAAATGGACAAACCTTAAAATTTAGCAGTGGTTTGAAAATCAATTAGATATTGTAGCTTTAGAGTATAGAAATATCCTTAGTTTGGGATATTTTTAGTCAAATAGGATTCCAACACCTATAGAAGCCATGGGATTAAAACCAAGCTGAAGCTAGGGTTTTTTCAGACTAAAATGTTCGAAGGTGCGGGATTTAATTAGAATCATTCAAAAGAAAAAAAAATATATCGATAATCTTCTTCAACAAATTGCGAATTTCATAAAGCTTTGATTGAGATTTCTTAGAGCAAAAGGGAATTTCGATTGGGATAAAGTATCCATAGAGCAGAATGGAGCAAAATGGTTAAGGAATTTGATAGATCGGGGTGGAGCAAAATGTTCCAACTTCAATTGGAATTTTACTCAAAAATTTTCACACACTTTTCCAGAAAGCTTTGCGCAGAATGAAGCTACATAGTGGGACAGAGTTGAAGTAAAAGGGTTTCTCACAGAACTTAAGTTTAATTAATAAGAATGGTAAAAGGAAAAAAAAAAGTCAATAAAATAACAAAATGTTACTTTTAGTTTGATGGATAAGAACAACTATTGTTAAAATTTAGGACGCGGTTCAAATCCTGCCTTGCATATCAATTTTTTTTTTTTTTTCAAAAATAATAAGTTTGTGATAGATTTTTTGACTACCAACATATTGGTCACCAATCAATGACCTTATACACCAATTTAATGACAAATCTAGTGACTATTGTCTCGTCAATCAATAATTTAATGATCAATCAGTGACCACCTTTAATTTATCAAAAAAAAATCAGTGACCACCTTTTCGAGGGTGACTAATTCAGTCACAAGCTCAATCACTATTCTATCAAGAATTTGAAGGTAAAGGTAAGGCATAAATCAAACAAATTGCAGTGGAATAAACGTAAAAATGCATTCAACAACTATGAATAGATAGCCTAAACCTTCAAGGATCATTATAAGAACATAGATCTAGATTTACAGGCAAGAGATTTGTAACAACCCGAAAATTTTCCTAAATATATTTTTTAAAAAATTCTCATTTTCAAAACGTGAAATCTCTTCACAATTACAAATGATTTCTTTCACAACTATTCAAATTTTCCAATGATGGAAACTATATCGTTTTACGAATCAAAAATTTTATTTCGATAAAACTCGTCCCAAAATATTATTTTGACTTGATAAACCAATAAATCATGGCCCAAAAATTTGGCCCAATGAGCCCAATTTTATTTAATATCTAGACATATCTATATGCATATGTCTATATGTAGAAGAAAATCTAAGAAAGATTTTAGAAGATCAAAATCTCTCAAAATCTTGGATTTGCGCTACCTAACAATGCATATATATATATATATGCATATATCTAATAAATATCTTTATAATATCTAATGAATATCTACCAAAATATTTATAATATCTAATGAATATCTAAGGAGGATTTGAAGACATTTTTTTTAGAAATCAATCTTCCTACCCAAGCTTTGAGCTTGATAAATTACAAATTCATCCCTAAATTTCATCTATAAATAAGTGTGTGTAGATGAAGTAAAACACTTTCTTATTGAAAGAACTAAGTCTTCTTTTTCTCTTTCACTTCATCTCCTCACTTCTTCCTTCAATATACACACACATACATATAAATATCCTCCTTTTATATCATTTCTCTCCTAATTCACTCCAAAGCATTAAAGAAATTAAAAGGGAAAAAAGTAAGGGAAAATACTCTCCCATAAGAGTTCTTCCTTGGTAAGCTTAGTGCTAAATTTGGAAGATGGGTTATACGGATTTTGAGATGAAAATCAAGGTTTTAAATGATTTGTAGGTAATTTCACTTGAGGCTAGTAGATATTCTTGGACTACATTTGGAATTTAAAGCTTAAGGACAAGAGGTAAGGAATATGACTCTAACCATTCCTTAAACTTCCTACCATGTTTACTCTATGATATTTGTTATCATTGATGAAAATGTTGAGACTTGGATTATTTGAACCTCTTGTTGGAAACCTTGATACCATGTCCTGATAATGAATGATGGACTATTGGACATAAAGAAATTCTAATGACATCTAAATTCTTTGATTTAAGACTTTAAGGTGTTAATAAAAAGAGGTTAATGGACAAACACCATAAAACCTTAATCTTGGATAAAAGTGGGTTATCTTAAAATAATTTTTTTCAAAATTTTGTAACATATTTCATACCTAAAAATAGGTCAAGATTTCTATTGGAATTTTTGCAAAAAATAAAAAATAAAAAATTTACTGTTTGGCACTATTTGATCGCCCACTGAGCGCCCAAACGAGGGCTTAAGCGCCTATTTCAATAGCCATTTCGGCTACTAAGTGCCCAAACGGGCGTCGGGACGTCTATTCAAGTAGCCATTTTGAATCATTTTTAATCTCTTTTAGCAATTTTTAGTCCACATATTATCTCCTTTCAATATTTTGATATTCAAAACAATTTTTCTTTTGTCCAATAATTTGATCTAAACATTTATCCAATGTTCAAAGTACCTGTTTGTCGATTCAATGAGAACTTCAATGATATTTCCAATGTTCAAATATCGATTTGTTAATCCAATGAAAGTTTCATTGTTATATTCGATAATCTAATCCAATCGTTATATCCAATGCTCAACATATCCGTTTATTGATCCAATGAAAGTTTCATTTGTTATATCCAATGTTCCATCTATTCGTTTAATGATCCAATGATAATTTCATTTTTATATCCAATTCGAATCATTTGTTGAATCCATTGGCTTCATGCATTCGCGTCCGATGTGGCTAAATGTTTTAAACATGTTCTGTTTGTTCTGAAACTCGTGTCCCGATGTGGCTAAATGTTTTGAACATGTTTTGTTTGTTATGAACCTATACAAAATTATGATAACTTGGGCCCTGGAAACTTCAAGCGAAAATATTGGGATGATAACCATTATCGATCTCAACCTTAGGGCTTCTCTAATATTGGGTAATTCTAAAAAGCCCAAAGGTAGATTTTCGAGGGGTTACTCTTAGGCTCGTGGTCGATCGTGCTGCGGCGGCTGTGCCTATTGATGTCCTCTTGAGTAACTACTTAGAGGTGATTTTAATATCTTCATGAGTGACTACTCATGGGTGGTTTGGAGGAACAAGGAGAAAAGTTGATTTTGGAGATATAAGGGTGACAAACCCGCAAAAAACTAGTCCAGTCATATTTATTTCGATATTCGTATTCATTGTTAAAGAAAAATTGAGCTCACAAATTGTTTCATGATGTTGAATGTATCACGAATATCGAATTGTTACTATTGAGCTTTTGGGCTAAATGATTGATTATGAAATCATGATATCAATTATTCTTTATCTAATGTATATTGATATCTTGAATCCTTTCAAACGTAATTGATTGAGCTACCACTTTTGATGGTTATGATTATAATCCTTGCTGAGTCAGTGGACTCACCCTTTTAATTCTACAAATTGTAGGAAATTAATTCCTGAATCCACCCGAAGTTGCAAAGACTTTATGTTGGTAGATTGGATTCAGTTTCTATTATACCTTTAAACTTATTAATTATATTGGTTAATGTATTTTGATTAGTCAAAACATGTTAGGATTTGTGCATAAGTTAATTGATTATATTTTTAGAATTTTTATGTAATCTAGTTGTATGTCTCTCTAGGATTTTAAGTTTTAACTTTGGAAATTTTTTAGCTTGTATTTAAGTTAAACTATGGTATTTATGTGAAGGAGAAATTATGAATTTTTCTGTTGCGATTTTAGTTAGTTTCCCTTTCGTTGAGTAACGTTTCGGACCTAAGGACGGATGCTCTAAGATTCTGGGGCGTTACAGGCGATATCAGAGCCTAGGATAGGCAAAACCTCATTGTGTTAAGGTTTAAAATGATTTGAATTTTTCCTTTCTCTTATTTTCCTTTTTAAGTACTAACCTCATTAGATCGTTTACCGATGTTGATAGATGGACAAGGGCAAGAATAAAGTACACCATTGGACGGACTCGGACTCCACGCACCGTTCAAGTAACAGCAATATTGGACCACTCAAGAAACAAAAAAATGATTGATTGGGATGGTGAGGTGATTAAGAGAGATCGAGAAATAGAATACTGGAAAGGAGCATACCTTGATCTTTATAAGGTGCATCAAGAGTATAGCATATGGGCTAGAAAGGCGATGGAGGATATGATAGCCAAACATTAAGGCCAACAAATGAATATGAGAAATATGGTGGCCAATAATCGTAAGTACTATCACCAAATCATCAAAAGTATCGTGACTTGGCTTGAGAATACTTCCAAACTCACAAATGTAATATTTGGAACCGAGTGGATAGCCCAAGATTACATACAAGAGGAGTATGTCCCGAATTTTGAAAATAAGGAGTCTACATGGTTGTCTCTAATATTCTTCGTAGGAGCCCCCGAAGTAAGGCAAAACGGGATGGCATCTCCTAATCTGACAGCTCTGACCCAGGGTGAGGGAACTTATAATATGCCAAATGGTGACAACAATGGTGGAGGAGGTGGCGGCAATAATATGAGTGGTGGAGTTAATGAAGGTAATGTTGGAGGTAGTGATGATGATGATGATAAGGGCAATGGTAATGACAATAATGATAGCAATGCCAACAAAGGAGACAATGAGGAGAAAGAGGATTCCGAAGAGGATCCTAATTATATTGTGATCAACTAGATAGGATGGTGGTATATAGATATGTGTATAAGTATTGACATGTAAGCTTTAACTTTTAGCTAGGCAAGTAGAATGGCTGTAAACAGTGATGGGTAGAAGTGCTAACTTTTGTATTAGTAGCTTGATATAGCACTAACTTTGATGGTAGAACCTGCCTAGAGAAAGTTGGAAATGAGGATGTAATGGGAATCCTGGTTAGATAACCAACTTGTATTTTGACAATTTTGGTAATTCCATTAAGCTTGAAAAATGAAATAAGGCCCTCAAGATAATGATGAAAGTCTATTGTTATAAATTTCAGATAAATATGGCTTTAAGTAGCAATACGTTAAATAACGAACTCCCTAAAAAATGAGAAAGACCAAGAAGGGTATTATTTGAACAATTACGAACACCTAAAACTCCTAATAATGTGGATAATGTGGTATCATGACGAGAAACCCGAGAGCCAATGCCTCCAGCTCGAAATGAACCCCAACAAAGAACACCTCCAAGAAACGAGCTGCAGAAGAACAACTCTTGACCTTGATACAACAAATCCTGAACCAGGGTCGACGACAAGAAAATCAGGGCTGTGAACAAGAAAGGGATACGGAGGACAAAATGTTAATGAGGTTTTTGAGATTCAATCCACCCAGGTTCAAATGTGAACCTGATGATCAAAAAGCTGAGTTTTGGTTGTCTGAAGTTGAGGAAATTTTTCTGGTGTTGAACTGCATAGATCCATAGAAAGTAAAGTATGCTATATTTTTGTTCGAGAAAGCCGCACGACATTGGTGGAAAATAGTGAAACAAAAATGGGAAAGAGAAGAAC
>JACFYI010000896.1:1031325-1093373 GCA_014898755.1 Handroanthus guayacan | reverse complement strand
TATAGCTCTAAACCAACAGGGTTTCTTATCCTAGGCTCTGATACCACCTGTGACAACCCCTGAAATCCTGAGGATGCGCAGACCCAAGACCCAAGGTATGACACTCGCGTTCTAAACATTCTAAACCAACATGCTCCAAAATGCCAATTCAGAAACTAATACATTGCAACCATTCAAACTAAATTCCAAAATATCGATACAATGATCCACTAAGTTCCATGATATAAATATCATTACATTCCAAATATTTCAAAATACATAATGGTCTAGCATAAAGCTTGCAAGTCACAAGACTATACAATTCTGAGTTCATTGGTTTCAAAATGATATGCTAAACCAAAATACAAGAGAGATGTTAAAACCAAAATGAGCTATACAGTCCAACATAGGCTCCAATCGTTCAACCGTTTATAGTTCAAGAACCTACATGGTAAATAGGGTCATGAATCCACTAACCTAGTAAAACTTAGAGCATGAAAACGAGGATAAGAATTACAAGAAAAATGAGCATATTACTAATAATACAGGAATGTGATATGGAAAACAATTCAAGATAATCAAGACGATCAATATACATATATACATATTTGAAATATTTATCACATTCGAGGCCATAGGCTGAAACAAGCTATTTGGTAGGTCTATCATCCTTATATCTTCAATATAAATATTTCACCTTATTCCTCTAACTCGCAAGGGAGCTCAATCAATCAAAAAACACAATCGACGTACGTGCTTAGGGTAGTGATTCAGAATTCTACCTCCAGAATTCATCCGAACTACCCGATAATCAGGGATTTCGAGGGTCCTAGTTGACAATCCGATATTGCCCAAGTTCGGTCCCCAAGAAACTCCCCAAGGCCCACAATCAATCAATCACATGGCTTAGAAATGAAATAAATATTCAATAAATCAATAAGCCAGCAAGGCATAACGTTTTATGGCCAACAATATCAAATAACATTTCAAATAGGCCAAACGTATTCAATCAATCAATCGTTTCGGAAATTAGACTATGGACTAGAGGAATTTTATTTTAAAACTTTGTATTACGTTGGAAAGATCGGATATGGACTTTACGTAACATAAAATAAAGTTTGAAAATAAGAAAAATCAAGTTGGAATCGGAAATGGGCGCTTGGGCACCAAACAAGCGTCGAGCACCCAAAATATGAAAATTAGGCAGAGGCTGGCGCTTAAGCACCCAAGACACCGGAATTCTTGGTATTTTTGCCGAGAGTGGGCGCTGGGGCGCCCAACGTTGTGCACTCAAGTGTTGACTCTCGGGTAGAAATCTGATTTTTCGTCTTTTGATTTCCTTTGAATTTTTTATCCAAAAATACATTTTCGAGGTTCTTATATACGTAAAAATATTTATAAAATATCATTTTGGATTTTGGTTTGAAATTTTTCGAAAGATGGTTTTAATGTCGAAATATACGATTTTGTCCATATTACCCGTTTTTCAATCGTTCTTAGTTCATAATTCCTCTTGGTCCATGATCCATCATTCAAACTCAATCCCACGCATCGGTATAAGAGTTTAGGACGAATCATTTAGCATGGAATTTACATATTCAAGGAATTTGAGCATAGAGTTGCAAAGATAACAAAATAACAACATAAGCTCTTATGCTCAACATATCAATAGGCATTAAGTATTCAATAGCTCAAAACATGCTCGATTATTCAACGAAAAGCTGGAAATATATGCTCATAGAGAAGAGGAAAAGCCATAAGTCTTACCTCTTGTAGCTAAATCCTTGCGAATATGTGATGATCCAAACTTTATCCTCAATATCTATAACCATATACACATTCATGTCAAGCTCTATAAAATCATAACACAAACCATTCTTAAATCATACTTAAGAGCTAACTTACCAAGTGCTAAAGTGAGAGTCACACTCCTAGAATCCCCTCTTAAGTGCTAAAATCGGTTTTGAGAAGAGGAAAATGTAGCTTGAGTTCAAAGTATGAAAGTTTTAAGTGTTGAGAGAGCCAACTTTTCTGCAGATTTTCTTGGAGCAATAATTGCTTATTTATAGAAGAAACTTGGGGTCAAAATGCAAGAGAATCATAAAGCTTGAGCCTCTCAAAATAATTTTTCAACATTGGAGGTAGTGTAGGGTGGCTTGTGACACCATAGGATGGATGGATGGATGGAAATTCCATCCATCTTGCTGCTACTGCTACGGCTGGACTTCTGCAGCCCCCCTTTCTTTTTATTTTATTTTTTTTAATTTCAAATGGTGCTAAACTTTGGTCAGAATTGATGGCTAAGCATTGGGCTTGAATTAGGCTTATTTCATGGGCCTTTTGGGCTCGTGTTTGGGTCGAAACCTGACGAGGAATTGAAACGGGTTTGTTTAAAATATTTTCGAATGCACAAAATGTATTTTAATTTTAAAACGAAGCTTGATTTTGAAATCAATTAAATTTTTGAAAAATTGACAATTTAAAATTTTGATTTAGGGAATTCTCGGGTGTTACAATCGAATTGTTATTATTGAGCCTTTGAGATAAATGATTGATTATGAAATCATGATATCAATTATTCTTTATCTAATCCATATTGATATCTTGAATCCCTTCAACATAATTGATTGAGCTACTCCTTTTGATGGTTACGGTTATAATCTTTGCTGAGTTGGTGGAGTCACCCCCTTAATTCTATAAATTGTAGGAAATTAATTTTTGGATCCACTTGAAGTTGCAAGGACTTTATGTTGGTAGATTGGATTCAGTTTCTATTAGATCTTTAAACTTGTTAATATTGGTTAATGTATTTTGAATAGTCGAAACATGATGGGATTTGTATATAAGTTAGTTAATTATATTTTTGGGATTTTTGTGTAATCTAGTTGTATGTCTCTCTCAGATTTTAAGTTTTAACTTTGAAAAATATTTAGCTTGTATCTAAGTTAAGATACGGCATTTATGTGAAGGTGATGTTACGAATTTTTTTGTTATGATTTTAGTTAGTTTGCCTTTCGTTGAGTAACGTTCGGATCTAGGGGCGGATGTTCTGGGATTCTCGAGCGTTACAAGCATTACCTTGATCCAATCAATAATTCTACTTGGCCTTGTGCTTAAGATCAATGACTGAATCCTCTTGTTATTGTCTTGATCAATATTTTGATCTTCTTTGACCTTCAATGACCCATTCCACAATTTGAAGATGACCTTCAATCAAGATTGAATCATGAAGGATCCGAAAAATTCTTGCCAAAATTCCGCAATGCCGTGAGCTATGGGAAGAATCACCACTTGATTCTTCAAAGTTCAATGTGGATTCACACTTTAGATCCTTGATCCATACTTTCTCTTTGAATCCTCTCAAGTTTTTTTATTAGATCAAAGCATAAAGATGAAGATCTAATGGAAGAGATAAAGAGGGAGTTACTTGGAGGGAGAGAGAGAATTTTTGAAAAAATTTCAGATTTTTAATCTTCAATTTTCGGTCATCTTATTGAAAGTGTGAGGGAGGGACCATTTTTATATCCTACTTGGAAGTTTAGGTGGCAAAGAAGTTGGAGGGAAAAATCTAGATTTTTCCTTTCAAATTCCATTGATCCACATGGCATCCAAGTAGGATATTCCATGTGGTATTTTAATTAATACTTTAATTAAAATGCTACATGGTCTTCCAACTTGGCATTTATTAAATTAAATTCTCTCTCCAAATTACTTCTTCTATTTAGATCAATTAAAATCAACTATTGAAATTAATTGAATTAAATTAACAATTAATTTAATTAGACTAATTGACTCTTCAAATTAATCTATCCAAGAAAATTCACTTGATTTAGGCCAAACATTTTGCATTTAGTCAAAATTCCTCTTCTTTTACTTAAAATCGATTTAGGCGATTTCTCTCTAATCTAATTAGAGAATTTTCATTAAATTTATTCCGAGAATAATATAGAGGAAGGGTATGACCCTCTAGATTCATCAATTAATTAGACATAGGCTTGTAATTCTTTACGATTTATGATTAATTAAATAATTTAATTAATCACTTATCAAATTAATCTCTATTAATTCGAGAGTAGTGAATCTCCATAGTCGATGTCTAACCTCAAGCCCATGGAACCCAATTCATTGGTAAATTAATTTGTGTGAACCTCACTTACTTACGTATACCATGCAAATATGGTTCTTCCATTTTCTATCTCTCGATTGAAGCTTAGGGTTAAGATATCTTCAGCAATCCTAATAGCTTAATGACTATGTATCTATTCTTAATGATCGGTTCTATTATGAATTCGATTTTGAAAACTCTTTTCCAAATTGACACACCACCTCGTACAAGGATTTTCTTAAATCGAATCATTATAAAAACATAGGAGATATATCGTATTCATCAAGACGAGAAAAAGGATCCTATCTTGGAACTTATAAACCTCTATGCGTAGATAGTTTATTCTCAATGTACACCTCATGCGATCCGCTAATAAGTGATCGAAACGCACATCAAAGAACAAGGACTTGCCATAAGGTTACCATGGTCCCTCAAATCTAATGACTAATTATATGCACAATTGCAAGATAAAGAATAATCCATAACCAAATACCACTACGACTACCTCATGGAATTCTCCATGTCAGGTCTCTTAGTGAACTTGTTATTCTAACAAGCACCCACTAATATGCCCCGGTGTCAACTACACCCATCACCCATGAAACGAGGCAATAATTCAACTCATTGAATTATGCATCATTGTGCAAATCTATCCGAATCTAAGATGTCCTCGTGTCAAAGATTCTATGACTTGGAGAATTTAAGGTCAAGACATCTAGAGACTAATTTCATAATCACCATCATATGCGTGACCTAACCTCATAGCCTTATATGATCTAGAGGACTTCTTCTCTATCAATTGTTGATGAGACAATTTTTTAGGATATGAAGAAGATGGCCATTTTAGCTTATATTGCAAAAATAAGATCGTTTATATAAGAGTAATCATTACAAGCCAAATCTAATTGGCTGCAGATCACTACTCTAACAATCTCCCACTTGTCCTAAAGTCAATTAATCATAGTCCTTAGGCCTATCTTCTTAAGATGTCTCTCAAAGACCTTTTGTGTAAGCAGATTAGTTAGTAGATCTGCTATATTCTCTTTTGAGGCAATGTGTTCCACTCTAATGTCTCATCTATTAATGATCTCCCGGATCAAATGATAACTCCTCATGATGTGCTTGGATCGCTGATGAGATCTTGGCTCCTTCGCTTACGTGGTGGCTCCATTGTTGTCATAGAAGATGACAACAGGCTCGGCTATGCTAAGAACTACATGCAACTCTTGGATGAAGTTTTTCATCCCAACACCCTCTTTTGCAGCATGTGATGCTGCTATGTATTCTGCCTCAGTGGTCGAGTCGGCCGTGGTATCTTGCTTAGAACTTTTCTACCTCATCGGGCCGCTATTAAGATAAAATATAAATCCAGAAACAGATTTACTGTCATCTACATCGGACTAGAAACTTGATTCTGAAAATCCTTCCAATTTCAATTCTCCACTACCTAAACCTTCAAGGATCACCATGGGCATAGATCTAGATCTAAAGGCAAGAGAATTACCTTGATCCAATCAATAATTTGATTCGGCCTTGTGCTTGACATTGATGATTGAATCCTCTTGTTCTTGTCTTGATCAACCTTTTGATCTTCTTTGATCTTCAATGACCCACTCCACAATTTGAAGATGACCTTCAATCAACCTTGAATCATGAAGAATCCGAAAACTTCTTGCCAAAATTCTACAATGCCATGAGCTATGGGAAGAATCACCATTTGATTCTTCAAAGTGCAATGTGGATTCACACTTTGGATCCTTAATCCACATATCCTCTTAAATTCTCTCAAGCTTTTTGGTTAGATCAAAGTATAAAGATGAAGATCTAATGAAATAGATGAAAATGAAGTTACTTGGAGGGAGAGAGAAAATTTTTGAAAATTTTTCAAATTTTTAATCTTCAATTTACGGCCAGCTCATTGAAAGTGTGAGGGGGGGGACCATTTTTATATCCTATTTGCAAGCTTAAATGGCAAGGGAGTTGGAGAGAAGAATCTAGATTCTTCCTTTCAAATTTCATTGGTCCATACGGCATCCAAATTGGATATTCCATGTGATATTTTAATTAAAACTTTAATTAAAAGGCCACATGGTCTTCCAACTTGGCATTTATTAAATTAATTTATCTCTCCAAATTAATTCTTTTACTTAAATCAATTAAAACCAACTATTGAAATTAATTGAATTAAATTAATAATTAATTTAATTAGATGAATTTGACTCTTCAAATTAATCTATCCAATAAGATTCATTTTGACTTAAATCAAACATTTTGACTTTTAGTCAAAAATTCTCTTCTTTGGCCTAAAATCGATTTAGGCGATTACTCTCTAATTTAATTAGAAAATTTTCATTAAATTCATCCCGAGAATAATAACGAGGAAGGGTGTGACCCTCTAGATTCATCAATTAATTAGGCATGAGCTCGTAACTCTTTGTGATTTATGATTAATTAAACAATTTAATTAATCATTTATCGAATTAATCTCTATTAATTCGGGAGTACCAAATCGCCATAGTCGATGTCTAACCTCCAGCCCATGGAGCTCAATTTATTGGTGAATTAATACGTGTGAACCTCACTTACTTACGCAAACCATGCAAATATGGTCCTTCCGTTTTCTATCTCCCAATTGAAGACTAGGTTTAATATATTTTCGGCGACCCTTATAGTTCAATAACTATGTATCTATTCTTAAGGATCGATTCTATTGTGAATTCAACTTTGGAAACTCTTTTCCAAATTTTCCAAATTGACACACCGCCTTGCACAAGGATTTTTTTTTAATCAAATCATCATGGAAAACATATGAGACATATCTCGTTCATCAAGATAAGGAAACGGATCCTATCTTAGAACTCACAAATCTCTATGCGTAGATAGCTTGTTCCCAACGTGCGCCTCATGCAATTCGCTGATAAGTGATGGAGACACACATCAAAGAACAAGGATCTACAATCAGGTTACCATGGTCCCTCAAGTTTAAGAACTAATTATATGCACTGTCGTAAGATAGAGAATAATCCATTATTGAATGCCACTATGACTGTCTCATGGAATTCTCTATGTCGAGTCTCTCAGTGAACTTGTTCTTTAACAAACATCCACTAACATGCACTGGTGTCAACTATACCGATCACCCATGAAGCGGGGCAATAATTCAACTCCTTGAATTATGCATCGTTAGTGCAAGTCTATCCAAATTTAAGATGTTCTTGTGTTAAAAATTCTATGACTTGAAAATTTTAAGTTCAAGATATTTAGAGGCTAATTTCATGATCACCGTTATATGTATGACCTAATCTCATAACCTTTTATGATCTAGAAGACTTCTTCCATATCAATTGTTGATGAGACAATTTTCGAGGATATAAAGAAGATCGTCATTTTAACTTATATTGCAAAAATAAGATCGTGTATACAAGGGTAGTTGTTACAAGGCAAATCTAATTAGCTGCAGGGCACTACACTAATAGAATTTTATTTAAAAAAGTAACATGCCATTGATCAGAAATTGGTCACAAAACCGATCACTATTAATGACCGCTACACGTGGTCAATGTTTCCCCTTTTTTTCTTTTTTCCTTTTTTTTTTTTTTTTTTTTTTTTTTTTTTTTTTTTTGTAGTGTCCATTAATTTTAGACAAAACGCACATGAAATATATGAGGCTGTTAAGAATATGCTTTGAAGGGGAAAATAAATTGATAAAATTGATTCCCAGACAAAATTAAAATTTACTTTTAATTTAACTTAGTTTGATTTTTATGTTAATTAGTTTTTCTTTTTCTTTTTTTTTTTTCTTTTTTAAGAGATAAAAGACACCAATATCATTACCACATATCACCAGAGAAAGCATCCTTAATTACATACAAAAGATAACTAGGAAAAAACCATAAGGTAAAAGCATTCCTAGATGAGACAAGCCGGTCTATTACTATCTTTACTTAAATGGTTAATAGCAAAATTTTCAGTCAATTCAATCAATATTTTGGCATAAAAAATTACCAAAATTCCTTCAAAATAATTTATCACTTTTTTTTATTTGACTTTTTCATATTATTTTGTTTAACAACTAAAGCTTTATTTGTTATTTATTAATGTAATTATCATGTTAATTATTTTTGTTTATTTGTAAATTTATTTTCTGCTAATTTCTATTCTTAAATTTTCTATTCTATTTAATTAATTGACGTACAAGAGTTGGCAAATAAATTATGATGTTAATTATATGTGCTTATTTTTAGATTTAATTTTTGCTACTTTATTACCTAAATTTTTATGTTCAATATAATTAATTGAGATTTAAGAGTTGGGAAATAGATTGTGATTGACTCCAAAAACCATAAATTATTTCAATTTTTTGTGATTACATAAAATTTATTAAACTAATCTAAAGACGTTTTGGTAATTTTCTTTTATTAGAATACATAAAATGACTATTAGCTTATTCACAATATTATAATTAATTTATATATTTTAATTAAAGATGAAGATGATGAGATTTAAGGACAATTTCTAATTTCTCAAGTAGAGATTAGCAAATTTGGAAGAAACAAAAGCAAAAGGGAAAAATTGAAGGAAAGAGATGGAGATGAGAGAAATGAGGGAAATGTTTACTATTTTATTCCAAAAACACCAGAAACACGGCTGAAATTGTCCACATTAGCCATCCATCCATCCTTCCTCCAAATAAAAGATTAATGGAACATACGCATGAGGAGTGCATTCCCGTCCAAAAATTAATGGAAGGAAAAATTTGCAAATGGGGCTAAGATTGTGGACTTCATTTGGTATCTTAAAAAGCATAGACCAAGTTTTACATGGGACCAAAATTGTGGCACTAAAAGTGTAATAATTCGAAAATTTTCCTAATTAAATTTTCAAATTCTTGTTTATCAAACAATGACTTTTTCACGACTACTTGGAAATTGTTCCTACAATCAAAATATTTCGTCACAACCCGTATTAATTTTCTTGCAACCAAAACTTCCTCAAACACGCCTTTTGGCTCAAAGAAAATATGTTTTGGCCCAAAGTTTTAACCCAAAATTTCAAAGCCCAATCCATAATTTTTCGAAAAAAAATAATAAAATAAAATATATAAAATCTGAAAAATGGATTGGCCGGATATCCTTTCCCTGATTTAGGGGAGATTTTTCATTTTTTATTAACAAAATTTTTAGGGCCAAGTTTTAGAAGCATGTGGGAAAATTTTCAAAACAATGTCTTCTCTTGACATCTCACTTTGCCCCAGTGTTTTTAAAAATTACAAAACCTCCCCAAACTCTTCTATAAATAGGAAGAGATCTTCTTGCAAGACTACACCATTTACTCTTCCATAAGTTGCCAACAAACATAAGTAGGGGTGAGCGTCAAACCGCCAAACCCGACCTGCCCGCACAACCCTCCCGCACCCATCTGCAACCCGCCAAATTACAAATAATATATATATATATATATTTAACAATTAATTTTTTAGTAACCTGTTTGGAATTGGGTGTGTGGCAAATTCGTCACCCGCCAAAACCGAGCCACCTGCCAAATATATATATATATATTACATATCTTTATATATTATATATAGATATCTATGCTTCTTTATTTTTCTAATTTTATCCCGGTTGAAAATAAACTACAATCTCTCAACTCTCTCATTTTTCCCTCTGCCAGTCGCCTACTACTCTTCTCAGGTCTTCTTTATATTTAACTCTTCTCTTTCCACCAATATATCCTATGGTATTTATTGTTTGCTATTTATTTTTTTTACCTGCAATTATTTCTGTTTTGTATACTTCTTCAATGAAAGGAAAGGATTGTCATGTTTTTCAAAAAATAAAAAATAAAAAAATAAAAAAAGAAGTGGTTTAGCCATCTTTTTCCACATATTTAAAAAAAAATTTATAAGTAGTATTAGAAATTTTTGCTATAGGTTGAAATTATTTGGTTTCACTTTATTATCAATGTAAATATATATTAGTTGGATCAAACCCGCCAATCCACCTGCCAATCTGCCTGCATTTACCAACTCCAACCGCACGGTTTGGAGTGGTGATAAGGCAATCACGGTTTAACATTTTTAACCACCCACTCATATCGAGTATGGTTGATTCTTTTGTGTAAACATGCCGAAATCCGCCCGTGCTCACCCTAAACATAAGGTTACTAAGTGCTCTCAAAACTTTGCCAATACTCTTACCTTCCTTCTTCTACTCTTCATCAAGAAGTCACATCTCTTTTCATTTACCAACATATCTATACAACTCTCAAAACTTCACATTTTAAGGATCAAGAGGATATTTGGGAAGAACAACTCTTCCTTAAGTAATCTTCTAGGGTAAGTAATACGAATATCGTCATAATATTTATGGATTCGAGGAGATGATTATGTGATATCTAATAAAGATGATAACTTAACTTCTAGGTATGAGAACTTGGAACACTTTGGAAATTGAAGAACATTAAGATCAAAACTAGAGGATTCCATGAGCTCTTGATATGTGTCTTTAATCCTTGCTTGGTTGATAATCTTGATCATATATTAATATTTATGAAATCCATTAAATGACCATAATCTTGAACGCTTGAACTCATGCTTACGATACCATTGTGAATATAATCCTTGGACCTTGTTGCATAAAGTATGGACTCATTGGAGTAGAAAAATGATGGACATCAAAGGAAAACTTTTGCTTTGAAGACTTAAAATTTAAGAATTAGTTTTTGGAAAAACCTCTACTCTCAAAATTTATTAAATAAATAAATAAATAAAGGCTATTCATGAAAAGAACCTTTCTGCAAAATTTCCCTGAATTTTTAGAAATTTCAAAAAAAAAAGAAAGGATGCGCCCCAACTATGGGTGCACTTGCCCCTGTTTTTGTACGTGGTCGCACCTAGTCTAGAAGCCTTTTAAAGTATGTTTGATCTCTTTTTGCCTTTATATGTCCATATTTCACTCCAACAAGCTATTCTAAATCCGAAATAGTGCTTTTAGCATGCAAGATACGAATCAAATTGATTGTTTATGTCCAATTGTTGATTTGAAGCTTTGTATGATTTGATTCGGACAATTGTTGTGCATTGCAAACCTACTTGTTTATTACATATTTGGGCCCTAGGAAATTTCAGGAGGCGTAGCTGGGCGGTGTTGGACCGTAGTGGGTCCTTTGGAGGGCTTCTTTACTGTTTGATAGTTCCATGGAATACCTAGACGTAGGTATTCCAAGGGTTATTCTTAAGCACGTAGTCGACCGTGCTTACATTGATTGACATTGATCTATATGGGTTGCTCCCTCTGAGCAGCCGCTCAAGGGAGAGACTGGAGGGATAAGGGTATCACTTGATTGATATACATATTTTGGGAGTTATAAGGGAGATAGACCCACCAAATAATTGTTCTACCATATTTGCTTCAATTTCTTAAATTTTCATCTTATTGTGATTAAGTATCACTTGATTGATATACATATTTTGGGAGTTATATGGGAGATAGACCCACCAAATAATTGTTCTACCATATTTGCTTCAATTTCTTAAATTTTCATCTTATTGTGATTAAGTTCTTGAATTCTATTATGATCACCTGATGCATGTTAACTCTTTCTACTCCTTACCGTACCTTTGTATTCCATGTCATAACTTCTTACTAAGTCGGTGAACTTACGATTATATCTTTACCATATGTAGGTGAATGAACTTGAGCTTATGGCATGATTGGCATGAGAAATTTGATTATCAAAATGGTTTTGCTTATAGTATTGTAAATTTTGGCCTGGTTATGAATATGTGTAATTGGACTTATAAGATCATAGGATCTATGTATTGAAGGTTTTTGTACGGACATTGGAAACGTGATATGTATTAAATGTTTGTAAATTATAAGTTTGAATTGCAAAGATTTTATCGTTATGTCTTATTTTATGAATGGCTACACTCGAACCCCTGCTCATAGGTAACGTACTTGGCCTAGGGGCGGCTGCTCTAGGTCCAGGTCGTTATAGGTGATATCAGAGCATAGGTTTAGGAAACCCTAGAATTTAGGAAGGTTTATTATTATGTTTATGAATTCTTAATAACCGTTTGTGATTTTGGATGGTGTTGTGGGTAGGATGGACAAAGGAAAGGCTAAAGTGAATGAATGGACGGATTCGGACCAAAGCTCAAATGGGAGTAGCATGAGTCCGGAAAAGAGGCAAAGGGTGGTTGAATATGAGAAAGAATTGGCAGAGAAGGACAAAGAAATTTTGTATTGGAAAGAAGCATATATTAAATAACACCGACTTTACCATGATTACGGGAAATGTGCACGCAAGAAAATGGAGAATATGGTATTTAAATATCGATGCCAATATCAGAATGTGTAGAACATAGCTGCCAACAACCGTACATATTTTACCCAATTCTTTGAGGGCGTGATAGTTTAATGTGAAGATGCTTTGAGACAATTGACTGATTCAATGGTAGGCATAGAGTGGATTGCCCAAGATTACTCCAAGGGCATAGTTATGCCAAGCTTTGAGAGTTCAGGGTCGACATGGATGCCAACCATTATGGGGAGAAGAGTGTATGCCTCCAAAGCCCACAAGTTTGAAGGAATGATTGTGGAGGTATCGATTCCATAGGGAGTGCCGTCGAGGGGCACGGGCCAAGGCATGTCGGGAGTGCCCAAAGACCGAATGTTGGAGGAAGTAGTGAGCCATGGAGGAAGACAAAAACCTTGATGCCGAGTCATACCCCAGGGAACCCCTACTCAAGTGCATATTATGGATGATGAGCTCGAGTGGTTTGAGAGACATGTCAAGGGGCTCGAGGATGTCGACTTGGATGCTGATGGCGGTGGTGATGGTGGCAATAGTAGTGACGATGATGATAGCAGTGGTAATGGCAGTGATGATGATGGTAGAGACAGCGGCAAGAACAAGGAGCCCAAGGACGATCCGGAGGAGGATTTGAACTATATTGTGATGGATTAGATGCATGGGATGGTAGAGTTGGTAGTATATATGTAAGAGTATATGTACATATATGAAGTTGTATAGGGTATTTTAAGACCAGCCTTAGTGTTACAAGCTTGATAGTATTTAGTTAGTATGTGGAAGTAGAAAACTTGCTATGATAACAATAGTTATTATGTGACCCTCTTCTCTTGCCAACTTTAGTAGATGGTTCTATAACCATGTATTTTGCTCAAAGTGTAATTATGATTATGAAGTAATGAAGCAATAGAACTTTTTGAAGAATTGCTTGGTTGAACCTTAGTATCATGTTTCGTTGTGCTATTATACTTTTGAGCTTTTATGATGAAATGAGTAAATTCTTGGAATGATGCTAAGGAAACTTGTTTACCAATTTCAGATTATTATGGCAACAAGAGAGAGCACTTCAAATAACGAACCAATTAGAAAGCGTGGTAGACCACGTTAGGTATTATTTTAAGAGTTTCGAGTGCCAAAAACTCCAAACAATGTCGAAAACGCTGCCTCACGTAACGAGCCTAGAGAACGAACACCCCCTGCAAGGAATAAACCATGGTAGGCACCCTCTATGAAAAATGAACCGGTGGCGGAAAAACTTTTCGCAATGTGGCAATAGTTTATAAACTATTGTCAGCAACAAGCAAGTGAAGCAAATCCAAGACACTATATTGAGAAAGTGAATGCAGAAGATAGGTTATTTACTAGATTCTTGAGGTTTAACCCGCCGAGATTCAAGGATGAACCTGACAATCAGAAGGCTGAGTTTTGGATCACAGAAATTGAAAAAATTTTCCAAATACTTAATTACTCAGGGGAACAGGTGAAATATGCCACTATGATATAAAAAAAAAAAAAAAAAAAAAAAAAGGACTAATGACAAAGTAGTTATAAAAAATAAAACCAAAATACTTTTATTTAATTTTTATTTTTAATATTTATTTTTTCATTTCATTCTTTTCTTCAATTATACTTTTCTTCTTTTAACTTGAGCTTCAAATCTATCTTTCAATCATATTATTTTACATAATAAGATCAAATAATAATATTCAATAATTAAGAAATATTTTTCATTATTAAAAATAAATAAGTATTTTTAATTTTTTAAATCAGAAAATTTAGTCATACACATCAAGTGTGCCACACTTACTAGTTATTATAATTTTCAAACTATAAGTGTTTTTATAGTTAGATCAAACCTCAGGAAATCAAACATAATTATCTCTAAGATATTTTACAAAACACATATAATAAAGTCACGTGCAACACAAGTGCACTTTTTTATTTTTCAGAAAAAGGAAAAAGAATTTGAACATGGACATCAAACCTTTAGCCTTTAAACCTTAAGATGGAAATTTTAAGAAAAGAGTTGTGTTACTTTACCCAAGGACTTCACTTTAAATTCCCATTCATTCTTTCCTTCCGAATAAGAATTGAACCCATGACATCCCCTTCAGAGAAGATTTTTAAGAGAGAGTCGATGTTACTTGATGATCTTCATCCCAAACTACACACCATTCACTCTTTTCCAAGTCTCTTTGGTCTTTAACCATACATGTATCCGAGTCTACTTGCACATATGCCCACAGAACAAGATGGAAAACCATCATACAATGAGAAACTATTTATAATTGCAAGACATATCAACTTCAGTGATATGCACATATTTATATAATACTTCTTAAAGAATACATGAGAAAATGGAGATGAAACATTTCCCTGGGACAAAAAATTGTGGTCAGTACATCAACTGGCATATACAAATATATATATATAGATAGATTAGATAGATATGTGTGTGTGTATATATATAACGGTTTGAGACTCGTATTTACAGTATCGAGTGTAAAACAATGTTCAATCAACTTCAGCATCAGGATCCAATTGCTTTTCGCTAACAAGCACACCTTCATCCCATAACTCTTGAGACCTTGGAAGATGAGGACGATGTAAAGGAGAATCAGAAACTGTACCCTTAAGGTAAAGTAGAAGGCTCTTGATATGGAGTTAATTTTTAAGTATCTTCTACTAGTATCCACAGCTAAACAAAGAGAGTACTTGGTAAGATATGACGATCAATGTACAAATTTGTCCTATGAAAACAGAATGACATTGTATGATACACTACATTTTGTATTAAAAATTAACCACCTTCCCATTCGAATATACAACTTTTGGAGTTCTGGCTTCATTAAAATATGGCATGTGATTATAATATTCCGTAGAGAAAATTAAAATCCAGCTTATTCTTTGAAATAAAAACTTGAAAAGTCACACTTGACTTAGAAGCATTTTTTAAAATAATCCTCAACTACTTTTACGAGAACACAGCTTCAAAGTGATTCATACTTGATTTCTAATTTAATCTAGAAAAATAAAAACGTTAAGTAGTCTTTAAAAAAACTCTGACGTGGTCCAAATGGACATTAAGTTTTTCATTGCACTCGTTAAAACATTTAGTAAATATTGTCGAGAACATTAATTAATCACCAGGCTAAAACAAAAAACGTTCACATTTGTTTTGGATGGAAGAAAAGTTTATAGCTGGTAAAATGACCATGCAAATGCATGATAAGTGTGCATGTTGCTTGTTCCTATTTCCAAGATTCAACTGGAACTTCACTAACTGGTACCCACAAATATGTCTAAAAAGCAAAGTCCTAAGGCAAGGGAGAATAAGCTTATCCTATGAAATAGTCCATTAAATACATAACGAACCATATGCCAGAAATCAAGTGGAGAGAAATAAATTTCAAAAAAGTAAAATTAATTAAAGATCGAACCTCGTCCCATCAACATTGATATGAAGAAAGTGACCATGCCGCCAACCCTCTTTGAAGTGGCCAAAGAAAATGTCACCAAGCTTTGAGTAGAAACGGCCCTCCCCATTTGCCTTTCCCTTCCAAAAGTTCACAAACCATCTATCCCCAGTATGAAAATAAATCCATCCCTATGAGAGAATAAAAGGAACAAAACAATTAGACACCAGTAATGGGCAGTGGGCACTTTCTGGTTCAATTTAACTTAATTTCCATGGAAAGAGAACTAGAATTGAAGTACAGTACTCCAAATACTTGAATTCGAGGATACCATAAGGGTTAAATAATTCACACTTTATGCAGTTATACATTTCATATCCAAGTTATTTGAAAAGTTGCTAAAGGAATTGGTTTAGTAGGAGTGAAAAGTAGACAGTAGTGTACAAGCAGCGGGCAAATAGATTGAAAGTTCCAGGGAACTACAAGAATACCTTGCCATGCATGACATCATCCCTCCATGATCCTTGGAAAACATCCCCATTGTTGAAGTAGAATGTTCCCAGACCTGATCTCTTACCATAGCGCCACATCCCTTCATAGATGCTTCCATCCCCAAGCAATAGGCGACCCTGAGAGACTCATCATTTATTCCGCCCTTTTTAATTAGATTCTAGAAAAAATTTGAGTTATTACAAGCTTTTCAGATTAATATCAATTACCTTTCCTTCAGGAAGTCCTCCTTGGGTGTGCCCCCTATATATTCCTCCACGATATTTCATTTCGACCACACGACTCCACTTCTTCTGTGAATCTCTCTCTGATTCCTTTATATAAGCAACAGACACCATCAAATTATAACCTTATTGGAGAAAGATTAACAAGAAACATACAAAGGAATTGTCAGTTCATATATTCGGATAGAGACGAATTTTCATACCGTTTATTACTAATCACTCAATATCACGTAGCTCTAATGAAAGAAGAGGAAGGCTTTTTCCTAATTGAGCACTTTATGTCAAAAAATATATCAAGTTCCTGGCTTCAGTTCAAAATTTGAAAGAGTCAAATAGGTGATCATATCTGCGGATCAAAATTAGTGATTTACCCTTAATCTCTTGGAAGTGTGTGTTTTCATCTTCTCTTGGCATCTATGCCTTGACAAAATACTCCAAGATCAAGTAATCCGTTCATTTATTTTAAAAGCGAACAAGAAATCCGTTCATTTATTTTAAAAGCGAACAAGAAAATGCATATACACAAGTCTTGAAACTTTTAACAATTATGAAGCACAGCGTGCACTATCCAATCCATACTACATATGAATCACCCCACATTTTGTTCTCTTTTAAACATGAATATTAATTATAAAAGATACTCCAAAATAAAATCAGCTCCAGGATGAGAAAGACATAATGCAGTTAGAATTTACATTTATGTAATGTCTTAAGAAAATGATACCAATATCAACAACTAAGATAAAAAAAAGTTGATCAAAGACCTAAATACAAGATAACTAGGCATAATGTTTTAAATAAAGTTGAGTAATGGTATATTACAGCATAAGTTAAATCTATAGATAGGCCGTTACACCGTAAATACAAAAATAATTTAGATAAATTAGATATCATTGTTTGTCGAAACCAATGAATCCTCTGTTTCTTAGATACTTTGCTTAAAGAAAATAGTTGCTTTAGATCTAGAAATTTATACAGACAGGGATTGGTTTTCCTCAATCCACTTGACAATAATGACATTGATTAGGCTCTTCTTCAAAAATAATCTTCAATCTTCAGCCTTGAGATAAAGAAGTGTATTTTTCTCAGAACAAGGGAAAGAAATCACAGAAACTTCCATGGTAAGAAAAGGGTATAGACATGTGGACTTGGGGTCACCCCAGGCATAAGGTTTATGGCGAAGGACACTTAAGAACACTGTGGGCCCCATAACTACACATTTATACACATCTTTTAGTAAAGAGTTAATGATACAAGGAATGGTTTAAAGTACAAGTGAGAAAATTAATTGGTTAGAATTGTGATCCTTTCTTCTAAGTTCCGCACAAAATAAGCATAGGCAAAAAAATGGAAATTACCAACATGGATGCAGCACGAAGGGAAAGCACTCCCTGCTTCTTAGAATTACTGATGCCATTTCCTTTGTTGAATGAAGAAACATGATTGTTGAAATCAGCATCAGTTAACCCAGACCAAGATACACTTGGTCTAGAATGATGCCGTTTCTTTCCATTGTTGTCAACTGTCCATGGTGCTCCATCCTTAGTGTTTGAGGTGAGAGGAGTATCTTCCAACTTCTCTGCAGGTTTCACACCCACAGGTAGTCTATAGATGCTGACACTGTCAACCAATGCAGTTGCTTCTGAAAAATTAGTTCGATATATGGACAATTCATCTGGATGACCTTGCCCCAGATTTCCTCTATTAAGCAGTTCCCTTTTGAACATGGGGTTTCCTGTATAATCCATTTCAACTAGAATTGCTATATGAAAAATAGACTCATGTAACGGATTTAAATAGATACTTTGTCATCATTAATAAAGAAAGCCAGAGAGATGGTCATATTCACCCATAGCCAAACTATTTTTAAGTAAAAATGTAACCAGAACATATTGAAGTTCTACCTTCAGAGTTCAACTCATAAGTGGAGGAACTTGAGTTTGTCTCGAAGAATTCTTCCTCTCTTTCTCCAGAACTACTGTCATCCCTACATAAGAAGAGGTTGTCTATGTTATAATACATTACTGCAAATACTTATGGTGAAATGGAGACATGCAAGGAGGGACCTTAAAGAACAGAGCTCTTCATCTGTGTTCGATGATGGTTGTTGGATTTCGCCAGAGATACCACCACTGTCGTCAGGGGTATCTTCCAAGGAATTTGCATTAGCAGTATCAACGCTGACAGGTCGATTTATCCCATCAGGAACTTGCAGACTCTCAGATGAAAAAGCTTTCTCAGAGTTGTTAGTTTTCTGAGGTTGCTTCTTAAAGATATTGAAAAAGAAAGGGAGATGTTGACCCAAGCTAGAGAATATGCCATTTCTAGGAGCCAACTGCTGTCTGGTGTATCTGTTAACATATCACAAACAAAAAACATAAAATTGTGAGTCAAGAAAACAAAATACACAATAGCTAGATGTTCCCGTAGCTTAAGGCTGATGAAAAATGCAGCAATATTTAATTGGTATGTAACAAGATTGCAAGAACTGCTTAGAGTTAATATTTAATATCAATTAACTTAGCTCCATCTAACAGAAACAGTCTAAAATCTGTTGGGAAACAAGAAGAGATTTCATGACGTATAAGACTAAATATAAGTGCTCATAAAACAACAAAAAAATAAATATGTGTATCTGTCATTTTCAAGCATTGAAGCATGTCGAAATTATCCAAGGGTGCTAGTAAAACAAGTTACGACAAAGCATTGAAGCAAAAGATATCAATCATAAATATGCACTCAATTAATAGCAAAACTTCTAATGAGCACATAACATAAACAAAGGAATATAGTTCAGAATTGACAACATGTTGAAAACGCTTCAGACAAATGGGTCTTTGTTCATATATTTTAGGAAGCGTACGAGTAATAAAAGAATTACTTACCCAAAAAAATTAAAAAATAAAAAAAAAATGAAACTACTTACAAGACAAATGTTCCTTCAAAATCAATCAATCTTGGAAAGTATATGAGAAATAAAAGAATTACTTACCAAAAAAAATAAAAAATTTGAAAGTACTCGCAGGAAGAACGTTCCTTCAAAATTAATCAATCTTATTTCTTATCAAAGTAAACCTAACTTTTCTCGGACAGATTACAATATTAAAATTCTAACACAATCATGGACAAACTGCTTCTACTTTTTCTTTATACAATATGTTCTTATTAATTCATAACAAATTGCATGTCTATATGTGTGTGCATTTCTACATACATCAATGCTTGTATAATACAGAAACATCTATATATATTGAATAATTCTGTCCTAAAATTTTTAATAAACAACACTTTGCGTCTTTGCCGTATTCTTGACATACGTGTACGTATCCCATGCCCTTGTCCATGCATCATAGTAGGAGCACCACCCACAGAGTTGCACTTAAAGCATTAATACAAGAGAATAGACTGCAGGATAAGAAAGCAATAAGGATCCCTTTTCTATCTTCACCAACAGGTCCAACACAATATCTAGTTATATACTGAACATTAGAACTGAATTTCCAGTTAAAATCTAATGCTGGTAATGAAAAGAATTGTCCGTAAACACACAAATAGAACTTAATTCCATCAACCAAAATTATCATCCAGTAGACATTAATGTACATAAACGTAACCAAGACAGTTAAAAGAAATAATAGGATTAAAAAAAAAAAAAAAAAAGATACACTGGATATCGCTGGATAATTATCAGTTAGTTAAATTGTTTTAGAAGGAACCTTACCCAAAAACAATTATGGTAGCCAGTATCTTGTTAGGCTCCACACTGGGCTCATGAACTATAGATACGATAATTTTGCCATTGCATTTTGTAGTTACACGAACATTATGCAAAACATCATTTGCATCGATGCAGTCCACACCATCTGAATTTGTAATGATACATAGAACAACACCATCAAGGCCCTGCCAAAAGAATAGTGAAAGGATAGAAGCCTTATTGGAAACTGGAAAGTAGAAGTCTAATGTATGACAAACTATTTTGTTGCAGAGGTAAGTTTCAAGAAATTAAGCAACATGCTGTCATGAAAACAGCCAGATGAAAGGTGAGAAAGCAAGCCGCTGCTGCAATATAACAACAAAAAAAATTCAAATAAGTTGAACCTTTATGTCCACGCCAAGGAAAGGGCAGTCATTTATAGCTTGCAAGAGTGAAGTTTTCACATTGTAACCAGCTCCAAATCCAATTCTTGCTTCATTGTAGCTCTCAGAAATCTGTAAATGATATGTCAAAGAAAAAGTGATGTAATAGAAATGAGCATCCATGAAATGTTTGACATAAGAAAAGTGATTGCTGCAATTATCCCGTGAACTGACAAGGTCCACCACCAGCCTGACCTAAGTAAAGTCGACCAAGATGGAAAATATTTGGAACTGCAGGTAATTAAATACAACATCTATCTGGTTAGGCATACTCAGAAGAGAGAACCCATAACGAATAAGATTGTAAAGGAACTTAACGAATAAGATTGTAAAGGAACTTACTTCTCTAAACTCAGGTAGTTGAAGTTCCCTTGTTGAATTATCTTCTGTGTTCAAAAGTTTCATATGTTTTTCCTGTTAATGATAGTGAAAAAGTATCACCTCAAATTTAAGCAATAAAAGGTAACAAAGAAGTATTAGCAAATGGGAAAAAAGGGGGAAAAAAAAGAAAGAAAAAAAAACTTGAAACCAGAGGCAACAAGAGTTTGCTTACAGATAAGAGAATGGAGATGGCATTCATCGCCATCAGAACAGCATTATTAGAAGTCCTCAAAGCCTCATCTAGAGTTACCAGATCATTCTCCAGGAGTGTATCAGTGTCAAGAACTGCAGCCATCATACATCAAGATAGATTTTAGAAGCCTATTCCATAGTAAAATGATCACTTTCTTTCTAGTTATCTGTAGTTATACTGCAGCTTTCATTTATAACATAATGTCCCTCTGGAAATTTAGCAGTCGACCAGTAATTGCATAACTTGGCCTCAAATTACAGTCACAAATATGGTTTTTCCCACTGGTTAATTTCTTTATATTTATTTTTCATGAAGAATAAATGCATACAGCATATATGTTTAAAGATTTCCAGCAAAAACCATGTTGAAAGTCATTTTTCAGCCAATCAGATGAATGCATCTGATAAATAATATTATCAGAATCATCATATGAAAGTCAAACCAATGCATTCATCGAAAAAAAAAAAAAAAAGTCAAACCAATGCATCTGACAAATAATATCTTCAGAACCATCATATGAAAGTCAAACCAAGTCATTTACTAAGGAGAAACAGCAAGATCGCTGAAAAGAAATATAGAATTACAAAAGTGTTCTGCCATGGAAAGTGTATTTATATGGAAGAGTTTCAGAGGCATTATTTCATTAGAAACTAAGCAAATGCAAAATAAGCAAAGGCAATCGCAGTGCAAATTTTTATGTTTAGTAGTAAATCTTGCACTTCTGAATTAAACTGTGGAACTTGATACGTAGCAGCAAGAAATATGTGTTTAAGCAGATAAATAAGTACACTCTCATGCACCCTACAATAACAGTTAACTTCCTGACAAGTGTTGAGTTCTTAAAATAACACAACATGTTCACATAATTTTTTTCTTTTTAAAAAAAGGAATAAAACGATTACTTTATCCTATGCAAAACTCAAAGCTCCTGTTCAACACACAATAAATCGTGAATTATAACAGACTAGATAATGGCTGAAGTTTATGGAACCAAAACATTGTCGAAAAGGAAGTTTTAACAACTTTTTTCACGACTAGCTCCAGACACAAAAAGGAATTGGCCCAAGAAAACAAGCTACTCACCAATACAAAAGTTCGCTTGCTTTTGAAGCCTGCCCACCAAATCCTTGACCTACAGATGGGATTAAATACCATATCATTTCAGTAACTTTACCTTCAAAATTGTAACATGATACAACACACCTACAGGGTTTGACTATTTCTAATTTCCATGTTAGTTCAGATTTGCAGATCAGACAATAGGATTTACTAATACTGAAAAAAATTATATCCAAAACCAAAAATAAAAGATGTACCTCATCCTGGCGCCTTTGTCCTTCAAAGCTAAATGGCTTCAATATTATGCCCACCACAAACCCATTTCCAGACTTGACTTTGCTCAGAACCTCAAGTGCTGTAATATGATCTGACGCATAAGCAGCACTAGCAACCTAACCAGAAAAATGAAGAACTAAATAAGCTTAGTGAAGATGAATATGTCTTGGCATCTACGCAGCAAGAAAGATGATCATATAGAAAGAACATGTAGAAGTTCCTCATTACATTCTCAAAAATAAAGAAGAATGAGAAATCAGAATTGACATACGGCAAAACGTTAAAAGTTGATGAATTCTAATTCTGCCTGAAGTGCACAGGCTTCTTTCTAATTTGCATCTAAAATATTGCAGACCAATACAAAATCAGGTTCATATTTTTACAAACATTCATACATGTTATGCAGCTCTTTTCTCTACATTGGCCACCGACTAAATTAGACAAGCCTTTTCTTTGCCAATATAATACTGGCCTTTAGTCCTTTACTTTACGGAAAATCAGATTCTAGATTCAGTGCTGTCTCTCCCGCACTCAGCTTGCTGAAAGTATAGAACCAGCAACTAGCAAGGCAGCTGGCATCAAGGCTTTGTGGTGGTACCACGATGCAAGACGAGATCAGTCCCTTTATAGGGTTCCAAATCATTAGGAAAGAGTTCGTGCCTTTTGATGGACTCAAAAGCATCTGGCTTCTATAAACGTTGGCCATAACAACAATGAAGGTCCAAATAGAAGAGTCTAGATTGAACAGTTAGACTTTTACAGACCAAGCATGTCTGAAATGCACTAAATTATCTAAATGGTATACAGAAGTACAGCTCATGGCAAGGCAATGAGTTAGCCAGACCTGATATAGACTTATATTTTTTTTTTTTTTTAATATCATCCATACAAATTGATCAAGAAAATGATGTTCAGTTAACACATCTAGCTTTTCATAGGAAAGCCTTCTGTTTCCATTACGGCCTAACAACCATTAAACGTCAGAACTTTAGCGAAGCATATTCGTTTGGTGATTCTATAGAACTTCCAGTTCATCTTTCTGAAGGACGAGATGAAAAACAGCAACTCTATACTTCCTGCCAGAAGCTAATCTCAGGGTCTGGGAAATAAAATTAGTCAAGCTAGCTGTTTGGATTAATTTGCATCCATAAAATCTAAACAGCCTCAATCCAGAAGTTCAATTCATTCAGTGCCACAAGTAATGCTGCCGTTCATTGTTACAATTTCCATCACTAAGTTTTAATATCAGCATGGCTACGTCGGAATTTAGCTTACAATTCACATGCTTAGAGCATAACCATGGCCCTTGCACCTTGACACAACAAAGGCCAACCTTCCCCCAATAATCAGAATTAGTTTTATTCCTTGTGCTCCGACTCCATCCCTTAAAGGATCGAGAGGCTTGATGCTGATAAAAAGAATTTATGAATACAGGATTGCACATCAGAAACACTCAGAAAGTCTTCTAAATCCAGTTAGAAATGTACCAAAGCCATGCAAAAGTTCCATTCATGCAGTGCTAGATCCTAAGAACATTTATCACAGAAAATAGCAAGCAATACACCTCATTCCCGGTAAAAGGACGTTATTGGAAAATATCATTCAAATAGTAATATTTGGACAGACATAATAAGCATGCATTATACAGTCTTACGACATACAATATAACTGAAAATGCAAAATGCATTTAAATATTTTCTGACAATGTTTAGAAAATATTTCCCCGTGGAATGTCCTAAAAGGAAACGGTTTTTTGATTGGTGAGTCACCAAGTTCGACCAATTGAGTTAATATGCATTCGACATTTCATTTCGAGAAACAGGCTTGGTTTACTTGTTTCCAGAAAATACGAGTGCTTCAGATACGTTTAGACTTTTTGAACAATAGGGAAATTAGGGTGCCCGGTTTGCAAAAGAGTTGTTATTAAAATGCTCTAATGTTCAAACTATCCCAAACTAAACACGTTTCCTTGTTGAAAACGTGGATTCATTTTGCAGAAATGACTCCAAACATGGGCTGCATTTTCATTGGGCAAATTAGGGAAAAAAACATTTGGCCATCTGGATTATACCTGCTTTTACAATTTGCCACCGAAAAGAATTTAGCAACAATGTTGCTTGCCTAAGTGAAAATTTTATGGTACCACCTGTAAGTGAATTCCAGAAAAAATTTTCTGTCACAACGCCCTCACTTGCACAGTACACCTGATTCTGAATACCAAATTGTGAAATCATGTTAAGTTAAGCGTGCTTTGCCACACAAACTTTACACACATTCTCACTTTGCCAGGTAAACCTAAGAGTATGAACAACATATTTATAAAGAAAAGACAGAAAAAAGAAAAAAGAAAAAAGGAAAAATAAAAAGAAGTAATACTTATTTGACAAAAATTTCTAGTGGAATTAAGTTTTTTTTTTTTTTTTGGGTTAGTTTTGAGTTCTTCAATCATAGATTCCGTTCTTTAAATCACCTCTATCAACTTTTAAATTCAAAATGAATTGCAACTATAGATTCTTAAATCCTAATATGTGACAACAATGAAATTTTAAATATGAAAACTGTCAATTGGATTAAAATCATAATATCTTTTGTCTTCTCTGAATTCATTCAACTTTAGACTAATTTATTCTTCAAAATGTAATTTAGTATGTCCAACTTCACATGCCGCATTCATCTCTTAAGTACTCTAACTAAACTAATGTGCTTTGTGTAAAATAATTTTATCTATAAAAAATTATCATTCAAAACCAACAACGTATTAAGAAAAGTCAATGGACATGCTTGGGGACTTGTGAAAAATTATTTTCATTGCTCAAACAAAAATATGGGTTTCTTTTTGAGATTTTTATTAAAAAAATGTTTAGAAAACAATACTAGTTATTAGAAAATATACAGAATCATGTTCTATTAGCAAAGCTGCTATTATTAAATGTCCCAAAACGACTAATGCAATTTTTTTTTCTTTGGAATAAAAGATGAAAAATTCAATTTATCAAAATTTGCAGCTCGATAATTCAAATATTTTTCATTTTTGCAGAAAACAAACAAATCTTCTATTTTCTTAAATAAAAAAATAGAAATATACACAAAAATGAATTCATGCACTACTCATACATTTGAGAAATGGTATAATAATTTTAATTTGATATAATACTAGCTAGAAAGTTAAATGTCTAAAGTTTTATGACATTGTTTCACAATTTCATGCTATTCTTTTCATGCTTCTTTATTTCGGGGTGACAAGGTGAGAAAGCACGCAAAGTTCAGGAGCCAAAGGCGATAACCTTAAAATGATGCAATTTGGCTGTTCAGAATCTCACCATCTGCCATCAGCCAAAATTCACCTATAGATAGCGTCATTTCATTTTCGCTTAGGCAAAGTAATACAAAAAGCTGTTTAGATGACAAAATGTAAAAACGAGCATAGTTTGGAGAGCACCATGTTTTATCCTGACCAATTAAAGTTAAAACCTTAAGAGCTCGGCATGTTTTCTCAATCTGGATTCTTTTCTTAACTTCCATAGAAAAATTAAATTTGATAAGGGATCAGAAGGTTCACTTGTAATCTTTGATTGCGTTTCCAGCAAAGCTAACAAGCTAATATATAATAAAAAGTTATGGCATATATTCAGATGATACTTATTAATATTATTTTAATTGAAGGTTCCTTTGTAGTTTGTACATGCATGCATAGCTCCAATTATGCAATAATTTCTCTTGGGAATATGAAAGTTATCCCCTCAACTCAACAAAGCATTATCCAATGCCACAAAAACAGAAAAATAAACACAAATAGAAGAAATATTAAAGAGGCAGGTAATGTACAAACAAGTATAACAGCTTTACAGGATGACTGCCAAGCCGGGAAATCTTCCACAGTTACTGGAGTGCTATCTGCAGAACAACAAACAGACTGAGTAGAAGAAACATGCAAGGAAGACAACAGCATCACCAATGAGAAGCACAAATGGCAATGATCCATAAGAAAGAAAGTTGCCAGTCATTCTAGCATAATATGAGTCAATATCAGTCATATATAGCTTTCACTTCAGAGCAGAAACTGCTTTAACCCCACACCCCCCACAAAAAAAGAAAAAGGAAAGTGATAAAGAATAGACAAACCAGAACTGATGGCATATACATGATTTTTTTAAGCTCTATGAACTTTTAGCTGAACAATATTTTGCTTGCTTAATCTGGACTGTGATAACTATAATTAGCTAGAACAACCGCCTATATCTTACTTTAACAAAAAGCAGAAATTGAAAGAAGGAAGAGGTTCCACCATTTCACCATAGACAGATACACGCTAATGCAGGAAAACAATGTACCCTGTATGTGGAGGCTAAATCTGAAGAATTGCAAATTAAGTGGGTTGCAAAGTGTCAAGTCTTAGAATACTAGGTAGAGAAAATCCGAAAGTTAAAGGACGGAAAAATATACAGCACAGGTGAATGCCATTTGTGAACAATAGATGTGGACACCTAATTAGTTGCTCTTATTTGTGAACCCAAAAAGGTGTTAGAAAATATTACTAACCTAAACTATATTACCGTACACAAGCACTAGCTTTCAACTTGCAGCTAGTATTAGAAGTGAGCAAAACAAACCAAGACTCTTCTGATACAATGTTGCACAACAATAAAGACAGTGAAAACTAAACTACCAAATACAACCAAAAATGAGCTCTCCAACAACATAATTGCTAACAATAATCAAATAAACATGCAACAGAGGACACCATACAACGGTAGGCATAAATACTGTGGGATACATATCTGATGATGGCCTAAAATCTGGCAATCATTACGGTCGCTCAATGCAATAGCATAATAACCCACTCTATGTTTGTTTATGTTTTCTAAAAGGATATTCCTCCCCCAAGAAATATTTTTAAACATGGGTCTTGTTTTGGAGGGGACATAGTTTCAAGAATTCCGAACATGCCCCTGCTACATGCATATTATCACTATTGCACCAAATGAAATATAACAACCACATCAATCATTAATTATACATACATATATAACACATATAGATTATATAACTAAAGTTATATACAAAAAGATTATTTAATTAAAGGTTCTCTACATTAACCAAACAAAAGGTAATTGACTTTCACATCAGTGAAAATTGTCTCCCCCTAATATCGAGGCATTGAAAAGGTTATAAGACTAGTGATAGAGACAAATGAGGGTTCAGGGAAGATCAAAGAGGAATGAGACAACAGGTAGTGACAGCAGTGGTACTTACTAAGATTGATAAGACAAAACCGATGGTAGTGATAATGAGCAGAAGAGCAGCAACATGATTTGACTGTTTAATATCATGATGATGGATATGGCTGAGGTTAATTAAGAAGAGATCGGATACGATTGAAAGCAACATTTAACAGTTTGGGTTCATGATGAAGATTAAAGGTTAGTGGGGATTGATGACAGTGGCTTCGTTTGTTAAAAAATGTTTACTATATGTTTATATTTTAGCTTTAAGTATCATGTGAAGTCAGATTTTTTAGGAAGAATTCACCAGCTCAGCCTAAAACGAACTGATCCATGGTAATTATATAGTCTCAATATGCAAATTACATTATATACCCTTATCAAGTTGGACAAAGGCTTTCGATGATAAACCAGCCCTTCATAGCAATATGTAACTAAAAGAATACTCGGCCAATATGATTTGCCAGAAATTGAATCTGAGTTAGGCTGAGGAAATAAACATTTAAATACAGGTCAAATGAGGACAACTGAGTTCAGGTGTTCGACCTCGGCTAGTAAACCTTTGTTGCAGTCGCACCTGATCTGAGTCATAACCGAGAATATTCCTGCCATGCAGTCAAAATTGGGGTTCAGCAGAGAAACCCATAGAAAATTCATGTAACAATTACAAGACCAGCAGATAGTTCAACAAATTTATCCAAAAGGGACAAAACAAAAATAATGTCGTAAATCTCATATAATGGATTAATGAGAGGTTCAAGTTCAGAACCACCTAATAGATAATGTCAACAACAGCATATTACCATAACAACACACCAGAAATTGGCAAGGTAAAAACGTGAACGCATCTGTCCTCAAATCCTATTTGAAAAATAAATAAATAAATAAACAAATAAAATAGAGGGAAATGAATAAAAAGGGTAATCAAGGATCGTGCCAGACATAAGATGGAATTTTTGCAAGTAAACTAAGTGTCACCAAAACATGTACAAAAAAAGAGTACCATAGGTGCTGGGCAAGCCCTCTTACTGAAATCGTTTCAAACAAATAGCACTGTAAAATGCACGGACACAGAGAATGAAATGACCAGACACCCACACCTCACACACACAATGTTCAAAATCATGGTCATAGATGGTCAAGTCATTTTTCCTTTCCTTCTTTTTTTTTTTTTTTTTTTTTTTTAAGAATGACTATACGGATGACTAGCTGCACCCACCAATATATTCCACAGTGGTTACAATTGGTGAAAAGCCTGCAAGCTTATTATTTATAATAAAGAATGTTCAAAATGCCATCTCTCAGGAGGTTCTAAGTTTGAAGCCACAACTGTACCTTGTAAGCTATTTTGTTTCAGAAATGGGATTAAGGTGCATGTTTAAACATGATCAGAAACTGAAACCTCTTCTGATTTCTCATTTTTTTGCAAACAGCTAAAATCAAATGTCATCAGACATAGTTCTAAATAATTGTTAAGCAACTGGTAAAACCACTAATCAAACAGGTTCAACTAGATTAAACCTGAGACATGTGGGCATTTCTGGTAACTAGTCATTCCAGTTTAGAAAACATTAGAAAGGCCATTGTTTATTAAATGTTCATAATAGTAATCTACCTTATAGCCTTCAAATAACACTTCTTTAATAGCAATTAGATGTTCAAAACATAGCATGTGGCTGAAACTATGTTCTTACATTGTCTTAACTAGTTTCAATATAGATCTCACTCTTGGCTTTCTTGCATGGTATGACAGCAATTCCCTTATCACTGGAGGACCACTTTTAGATGCAATCCTTTTTGTTTTTGTAACAGTTTTTGACACACAACTTTTGGAAAATACAAGAGTTGCACTTCAAGGATTAGATGCAATCCTTTTCTGTATTAACTCTATAACAAGATGCCTGCTAGAAAAATAGCAAGAGAAAATCTTGTACTTCCAAGGATTAGACGCGATCCTTTTGAGACAATTTCCGTTTCAGCGCACAACCTTCACAAGATTTCTGCATGCCTCAATACATTAGGTTATCAACTTATCACTAGTGTAGAAGTGACAGAAAACAGTATGCTCCACATTTTGACACCTTTTTAAAATAATATCGAGTAAGGTATCATCATTGTGCATGAACTACATAATGTAACTCTTATCAAAAAGGCTTTAGCTTTTGCATAAATATGATTCTCTTCAGCTAAAGAAATCTCGTCAATTTAATGGTGGCATGCGTATATCATTTACCAGTCTAGATAGTATGTATTCTGCTTGTATACATTTTAAGCCTCTTGAAATACTCTGAACATACTAGTAATGTAGACAGCAGACGGAATTTATCCATTCCTTACGATTTAGGTAAAGCTTACTGCTGGGCCACCAATTATAAATTGTTAGTGCACTTTCAGTGTATTGAAGCCTCATTTATTACTTCCATTTACTCGCCAATCCTTACTTCGCATAGGTTAAGAGTTTCTCAGCTAGCACAAATAACAAGGAACCACTTTCTACAATAATGTAAGCATCCATGAAATATATTAGAAAACACAGGACACAATATTCTCCGAATTCTACCTCCATGACAAACATGATTCCATAAGTTTGTCTTTACCCTCCTACACACATTATTCCTAACCAATCCATTTCAGTTGTGCATTGCCAGTATTGAGACATAATTAGTGCTTTCCGCACATATTTGCTTCATAACATTCCATGAAACATTTCTACCAAGTTCATATAGACTAAATTTAAGCAATTCCATTAATTCTATGATTCTCATTATCTGAATCCATCATCATTAATCTTTGCAGATTCCAAATCTTTAAATCTTCTAAGGCTATGACTTTTGCATGACGTGCCTCCCAGAATAACTCTTAATAGAACAGCATTAGTTCCACTTCCATGAACTAAAATGGTATCACCAGATAATATGACACACCTTCCGCTTCACCAAATGTATGCATAGTTTCGTACCAATTTTCCAAATAAGACGCACAAAATCCCAGAATCCACGTATATCCGCACATCCTACACCCCCAACAGCCCGTATTTATGCACACAACACAAAAATTTAACGCTGAAAAGAAAAGAAAAGGATTTAGAGATATACCAAAATCTCAAGACGGGGGAAAGGAAAGGCGAGCAGGAGCAGAAGTCCAGCACAGCATCTTTCCTGCTCCCTACTATTATCACCTCTACGCACTCCTCACACTCTTCCCACATATCACTAGCGCCATTGTTTCGACAACTACTACTGTCTTTACCAACAGTTAGGCAACTGCAATTCGATTTCGCTGTAACGGAACTTGAATTCCAGCCCAGTAACAACTTGGACTCATTTCTTTTGCGGGTTCTGTGAATCGATAGAAATGGGAAAGAGGAAGCCGAAACACGGAAAAGCGAATGATATCCAGTTATACTGGGGTACAAAAGGTTCATGGATTATCAACAGATTTATGACTGATTGGCGGTGCCGTCGTGGTGGTGCGCCGGGCAAGGCAGTGCAGAAACTTGTGCTCCTTTAGACGGTAAACTAGTGGGGCACGAAGATACACTGGTAGCTTAAGGATGTGTTTGATAGTCAATTTAGGTGAAATACCATAATAGGGCCGTCGGAGATTGATTGAGATTAAAATGACATTACAAATTCTAATACATCTTGTATCATGCTTGTTAGGAAAGATTAAGGAGTATTAAAAGTCAAATTACAGAAATATTTTTTTTTAATTTTTGGTTTTTAATATATTTTGTTATTATTTTTTTTTTGGCCCACATGAAATGAAATATGTTTTATAAATAATCCCCACATCCTGAACAAAGAAAACGGCTCTTGGAAATGAATTATTTTAATTTATTTTTTCTGTTTTTTTAATAATAGTAATTAAAATTAGTTAAATAAAATTTTATGATGTTTAAAGAACATATAAATTATTTTCAACACAATATTGATATTTTGGATAAAAGATTAATTAATAGTAATACTTCAAAAAAAAAAATCTTGCGACCTTTTATGATCAATATTATCTTCTCTTTCGTACATATATGTACTTTATCGTGTTCTATTGCTGCTATTTTGGAGACACGGTAGACAATTATAACGGGGCAGAGATGTAATAATACTTGTTTGTTGAGGGATAAATTTGTAAACAAAAAGGTAATCTCCCTCACCCCTCACTCAATCTCTGGGTCTTCCAAGAGATTAAAAATGAACCTAATCTCATCAGCCCACCGGGCCTTGACAATTAAAGGGGCTGGCCCGCTCAACTAATTTACACTATCAAACAATAAATCAAAGAATGTAAAATACCATAATTGGGCTTAGTTTCTACTATCAAACATGGCCTAAATGTGCAAAAATGCCATTTTTGCCCCTATCGACGGCTTTGATGCCCAATATGTGCAGCAACATTGTTGTCTCGTTTGTGCTTGTTTCTCTATCATACTCTCCCACAATGGTTGTTTGCTAGCGTGTACTGTCCTTTATGGCCAACTCCAAGTCAACTTTTGGTCTTGACCTCGTAATGTTCTGGCAACCTTCGATAGTTAATGGTTATCACTGGCGACTTCAATGTCTTTACATCTCAAAACAAGAAAAAATGTTCTTTTGCATTTTCTTCCAAAAGATCACTTTCCTATGACCTTCACGGTCTTAATCTCATTCACCTTGGCTATTGTTAACCCGTTTTAACCTCAGGTGTGCAAGCACAACAAGCTTATGTATCAATGGGGGACATGTGTCAATTTGATATTGCACAAATGTAGGGTTGTAGATTGTTGGCATGTTGAACTTAGGTTCGCTAAAAGATTGTGATAGCGGAAGCTTATAGGCACTTGCAAAGTGTGATGATGTGTAGGCCAGCTAATTGGCCATGTGCTCAGTGGCATCGGCACCATTGGGGTAAAACATAAGGGCGAACAGTGGTAACGTTAGGTAATGATCATCAGATGGTGACAATGGGAGTCATTCAAGCAATGGGTACACAGTGCTGCAGGTATCGTGTCAAGCGATGGCCTTGCAAAGTTACAGGATTGTGTTGGGCAACAGACATTGTGTTGCAATAAGCATGCCAGATGGCTTGCTATGCATACGACCGTTGTGTGCCAAGATTATATTGGTTGAATACAAGTGCGAGACTAAGGCACAATGACATAATATTGTGTAAATGAGTGTCGGTTGTGGCCAAGTGTTGCACTTGTGAGGCAACAACCTAGTCCATAATTGGGACAGACGTCGTTAGGTAATGCTCACCCGGCGCACACAAGAAACTTCAAATTGGCATGTGCAACAGAAGTGGCTACAAAGAATTTGCTTTGTAGTGGGATTCTACTTACATGATTGTTGGAAAGAAGGCCTCGTTCAAGTTGGACTCTAATTGACAAAAATTATAATTCTAGTGCCAATAAGACTCTAATTGGGGGCTTATCCTTTGCTCATAATACTTTAGTTGGTTGTAAGTTGGCCCAGTTATAATTGTACATGAATTTCTTTTATAGGTGCGAATGTTAATTGCAACTTATATGCATTAGTATAAATACACAACTCAGGTGACATCACAATTCACAATTGAGAACTGAGATAAATTGAGTGGTTTCGTTGGAAGAATAATAACATGTATTTATGTTGCTTTAAATCCTTTGTAAATTGTTCTATAATGACAAGAAATTTGTTTTTATTTCAAATTATGACTCCACAAATAATGAGCACAATTTCAATTGATCTTAAGTGGCCTAAAAACCCGAAACAATAGAGTATTCCTGACTTCTAACACATCATATGTTGCAAGTAGTGCTAATGAAAATGTAAAGCAAGCAGATTTGCCGTATTATTGAAAATTGGACAATATCATCGAGCTTAATTTCCATGGCCGCTTCGTTGTGACCCTTTTCAAATTTCAATGAGCTGACATCATTCAAAAAAAATGTTTAGAAAAGATCCTCGAAACTTCAATTCTATAAACTTTTCTCAATTGATTTATATGGGTGAATGTGAAGAGCATGATTCTGACATTGAAGCTTCACAAGCACAACTGATCTACTATGTAAAAGATGAGACTGATGAAGATTGGAGTGTTACCATGCATATTAAACCAAGAGATTTGTATGATATGAGTGGGGGTCATGAAGAGAAAGTATTTGAAAATGAGTCATACCAACAGCAAGGCCTTCAATGCTTCTTTGACATTGAGAATGATGATATTCAATTGACAAGGGCCAACAAAGGTGACGATGAAGTTAGGGTAGATACTAATAATGAAATGGAAATGGATGAGCAAATGTCTCATTAATTGGATGAAAGAGTTTGTATGTTGATTTTAACTCTCACTTATTTGTAGTTATTGATAATGATAAACATTTTGCTAATAAACATGTTCATATCACATGATGCATTATTTTTTTTCTTTTTCTTTATATTTTTTCAAGCAATATCATGATCTTGTTTAATTTTAATATCAACGATGTTAAAGGTGAAGTGATTCAAAAATTCACAAAAATCTGCACAAGCACCATCATTAACTTTACCACATGATCCTTTACTATCAGTTCCACCACAGGCAACACCATATTCCTTATCTATAGTTGAAAATAAAAATGAAACTCCAATATCCCCTCAATCCACTGTTTAGACTACACCAGAATCAGCAAGTGAAACACAACGACATGTAAGGCAAAAATCGAAGCAATTTTGGACTACTCAAACGATAGGTTTTTAAATTTACTTGGAACATGGAACTTGACCTATGGTAGTTATTATTTATATTATAATTGCAGATTCCCACAAGGACACTAAGATCATGAAGCTAAAAACAAGAGATGTATTCCACTTATCACTTGGAATGTAAATAGTGGTCCAATTTGATGATCAGTATGCTCCATATGGAGAAGAATGGGGCATTCTAGTAGGATTTTGTGAAAATTTGGCCATTGTTTCTTCCATGTTCTCAATCAACTTTAAAATGTTGAGACATAAGCTTATGTCTTATCTTGATCATTGTTGGGATAATGTAGTTAAGGTATAATATTTATATCATTAATAATTATTTTAAATGCTAGTAATTTTAATATATAGATAAAAAATACTATGATAATATTGACAATTTTTTTTTTGAAGCCTTAATTTTGTTTTGAGATAAGTGAGAATATGGCTTACCGATATGTTATGAATCAATTGGAAAGAAATGGGCTGCAAATAAGCTTACAATGTAGAATAAGTTTTATAATCCTACAAAGAGTAGAAGTGAGCTAATAAAGAATGTCCTGGATGGCATTGGACGAGATCAATGGGCCACTTATGTTAGTCATCACTTGCATCCAGAGACACAAGTAATATTACAAGTTCTTTAATTATTATGTAATTTTGATTATTTGCACATATATATATGTGTGTGTGTGTATGTATGTATATTGTTGCGATTGTAATGTTTGTAGGCACTTTGTGTGAAACATGCTAAGAGGAGGAAGAAACAAATAGAAATACACATAGGAGGATCAAAGTTTAATGCAAGAAGAAGGCATGAGATGGTAATTATAATAATTTTTTAATGTTTATTTTTCCCAAAATTACATGCCTATAAATTATTATATTTTTTCTGTTGCATGTGGACATCCCATGGGTCATGGTCATATATTTCTTGACACTCATAAACATCGAGATGGATCATTGGGGAATGATACGGCAAAGGAACAAAGAGTAAGTCATGTTTATATAATTTAATGAGTACGTATTATCAGCAAACATCATATGAAGACATAAATTAAATAAAATTAACTTGTATCTATTTTTCATGTAGGAGAAAATTGAGCAAGATAATGAGATGAGACCTTGCTGCCAATTCAATTATTTCTTATAATGACGCTGTCGCCAAGATCCTTGAAAAATAGCAACCCGAGCGAGTTTGATGCATGGGATTGACAATGACACTCACGTCTGCTTTCGGGAATACAAGCCTCCATCTTCATAGTTTACATGGGTTTTCATCAAATTGCCAACCTAGCAATGCCAAAAATGAAGATAGGTCCGTCCAGTTAGAGTCTCAAATGAAAAATACTCTAAATGCTTTTAGGACTTATGTTTTGATTAAAGAAGGAAGACTACTAATGAGCTTGCTTCTATTTTTTATTCCCATCTGCAATTATGTGTTTACCTTTAACAAATCACCAATTTTCTTTGTTGTGCATGCCCATTTATTTTAACCTATTTCTATATTTGTGTTTCCTGTACAATCTTGAGTATTTAATCGTGGGCTATTGTCTATGAGTCATATGGGCTTAACACTTCTTTGTGTGTATAGTCTCTGTGAAGGTTATGGTATAATTATTATATTATATAGTTATATTATGTGATAGGGACTAAATCTTGAGTAAAAGCAAAGGATACATATATATCAATTATGTGTCAATTGTCTGCTAATTGTTGTTTAGGTTTTGTTTTCATGAAAATGAAATCATTAATCAAGTTGAAGTGGCATGCTTTTTGGGAAAGGTGTAAGTTCATGCAATTGCTGGAATACTAAGCATTAGAATATTATTGATGCATGTTTGTTTTGTTATTATAGAAATTGAATGAGCATTGTTACATGTTTTGTCATATTTACCTACTCCTTATTCTACTTATTTGGAATTAGCTTTATTTGAAAGTAATGAGAATAAGAATATGGAGTAATTATCATGGACAAGAAATCGGTTAACATGTAAAACTATCTAGTGTATTGTTTTTATTTTTGTTTGTTGTTTTGTCCAAATAAAGATAGATGGTGTGCTAGGTCACATTATTTTTTTACAATCAATTACTTATCTTGATGTCATCTAGGAGCAGATATTTTGCTTAGAGGCCATTACTTTAGATTGTGGGAAAAATGAGTTGCAAAAGTGGACATTAAATACTTAAGTTATATGTGATACTATTTTGTGATGTAAAAGAAAAAAAGTTCATTTTGCTTGTAAGATCAAATCATATGGTGGAACAATCGTATTATTTGCAATAAGAGTTTCATGGACAAGAGAAAAACCTTTTCAATGAGATAAAATTATCATTAGATACTATAAATTTCTCTAAATTTTTATAACATAATTATTCTATTTAGACGAGCAAAGGTTATAGGCACATAGGAACTTATCATTTTAAGATATTATTAGATACGATAAGTGTCAAATGTATTATATTTTTATATGGTTTGCCACAAAGAAATATTATTATTGGCTTCTTGTTTACTGCCTAACTTATTATTTTTTTTTCTCACAGTCACATGAAGTCAACAGTCCACATGAATCTCACACTTCTCCTATAAAAAGGTCATAAGCACTAGCAATCAGGATCAATAAACTCTTTATGAGCTACTAATTTGTGATGTTTATTATGAAATCCAAAGTGATTGAGTACATTGACGCAAAACCAAGTTGAATATTTGTTTTGGTTCATTGTAAACTTTGATATTGACACATATTGCTCTTGATAATTAATTCTATGAGATTGATTTTGGCACTAAACATGGTTTTGAGATATGGGAGTGCAATTTTGTTGGAGCTAAAATATAATGAGATGTAGGTTTGTGAAACATAATACAAAAAATAGCTTGAAATTTTAAAAATGCTATTGCAAGAGTTCTGGACCCTCGCTGAACTATGTAAAATAATTTACTTCAAAACTATATGAAAAATAGCATGGGTTTAAGACCCCTAGGAACGTTATATGTAATACGACCTTTCTATAATAGTGGAGGTTTAAAACCACTACTAAATGCAAACATATCCGTCATGTATCTCTTCACATTTAACAGCATTGTAACAACAATTGGCCTAGAATCGCCGCTAGGACAGGACACGTATCTGTGGCTGTTTGAGCAACTGCCACAAAAGAATTAATGAGGGTTAAAAACCATCGCTATATTTAATTTTAACCCTCGTTAAAATAAAACTTTTTAGTAGTAAACCTATATGAGTCAAATATTAAAAAGACCAAGTCATAAAACTTACATACGAGAAAAAATCTGGGTAAATTGCATAAAACCTCTCGTGAAATCACGAATTAGCAGATAAATTCCCATATCATTAAAAATATTGCAAAACACCCTCGTATTTTTAAAAAATGATCTTCACACACCCATTTTCGTCGTGTGACTCTCACGCATGCTTTGTTGAGGGTGTTGTTGTTCTTAAATGCTAGAAAAGTCACTTTTACACCTAATAACTTATTAAAAAAAAAAAAAATTCATTTTTCCTCATCTTCTTCCATTCTTCATCTTCCTCCTCCTTCTCCATCTTTCCCCTTTTCAAATCCTAACTTGCCTCCCCATCTTCTTCTCCCCTATGCATTAAAAAACCTTAATTAGAATAAAAAAAAAAAATATCAACATTTACAGCTTCTTTCTCACATCTTTTTCTTCTCATTTTTTCCCATATTTAATGAAACCCACAATCAAACCACCCCCTCTATCTCCACTCCACCCTTTGAACTGAAGTCATTATTTCTTTTTTTGTCATTTGATTGTTGCCGAAGATGCATGCCATGGGTGGAAGAAAATGGAAATGTGTACTTTTTGATATAGATTTACAAAATTATATATATGCATTTGTGTTTTTATAAGAATAATACATAATAAATATATATTATATGTATGTGTGTGTGTGTGTGTGTGTATATGTTTCAAAAAAAAGATATATATGATATATATAAACTTATTTTTTTTCTAAATGTTGTATACATTTGGGCATTTATTAAAAAACTTAAATTTTTATAAGAATGTTAAAGAAGAACATTATATATATATATACATGTGTGTGTATATGTGTGTGTGTGTGTGTCTGTGTGTAAAGCTTAACTTTTATTGATTTTGAGTTGAAAAATAATTTGGTCATTTCAAAGGGCCTTTTTAATTAAAGTAGGGAGTGGGGCGAGTCTAATCATTTTTAAAAAAAATGAGGGTGTTTTGTGATATTTTTAATTACACGAGAGTTTATGTGCTAATTCGTGTTTTCACATGCAATACCCAAAAAAATCAACTAATAATAAAATATTTTACCAAGCAAAAACTAATAAAAAAAGAAGTATAGAAATGACTTATTAGTATAATAGTGTCCTGTACACTAGATGCATTTGTATGAATAATTAGATTATATTTCATATATACTAAGGTATAATAGACGCTAGACCTATGTATATTCAATTAGAATATTATTAATACATTTACTATAATACATACATGATACATACATAAGTATAGCGGTATATTTTCATACAATGCTCCAAAAACACTCTTATTAGATTTTACAATCCCAATTTTGTACAAACATACCTACCTTTATATAACGCCCCCTCCACTGTCATAATTTTTATATTATCATGTATTTTAAAAAATCAAATGAATACAATGAAATTATTAATAAACTTCATAATATTGTAAAAGTTGATAAAAATTTATTTTATATAATAGTATAAAAATCTAAGCACACATATCAAGTTTGGAACATTGCTAGTATAATATATAATTGTTATAAGTACATAATTTTGTGTGGATATCTATTTTCAGTATCATATTACTATTAAGGTACATTTGCTAGTGGATTCAGGCAATCTTCTCTATTTAAGCCTGTCCCTGACTATGGAATGTCGAGCATTCCAATCCAGCGCATGAAAGGTGTGATTTCATGTGAAGTTAGAAATTCTTTAATCTATAATTTTTGTTAGATAGTGAAGGTTTCTATGTGAAATCTAGGACATTTTATGGATTTACCCTTTGGTCTGTTGGATTGAAAAACTCCACATTCCTTTTGGATCGCAAATAACAAACACATTCTTAATGGTCATGATGGCAGATCAACTAATGGTCTAATTTCAAATTTTTTGTAAGATAATGGTTAGGGACTTGAAAATCCACTAATATCCCTCATATAAGTGCAGTCTTGGCTGTAGAAAATAGAACAAAACACCTATCTTGTTTCATCAGATTTCTGTGATTATATAACTACCCACTTAGCACATACAATTGCGTTGCTCACAAATCTTCTTTACTCTCTTATCTAAATCATCGAACTTAATGTTCCATTAAGTTTAGTACCATTAAAGTGATGACTGCATTAGGTGAATAATTCATGGATGTTGATTTATTAATTGCAAGCAAGCACCATGGTCGACAAATGACAAAATGAACTTGAGAAGTATCGTCAACTAGTTAATTGCCCGACATAGTGTGGTGTAATAAGTATGCTGTTGCAGCCAATGCTTGCGTGCTTGTGTGGTAATGATCTTATGGTGCTTCGACAATCAGTACAAAGAGAAATCTATGGCGGTGGTTCTATAAATGCCTCTTTAATGGAAATCACAAGGGTTATTTCATTTGGTGGGATGAGTTCCACAACATCCCTTGGTCTAGGTCATCCCCAGGATATGGTGGAACTATCCCTTTCTGCAATGCTTTTACTAATGAAGCTTCGAGTAAATTGGGTATATATGACAACAACATTGATCACCTTATGGATAGGTACGATCATAGGTACGCAGTAGGTGGTACTCCCATTTCCAATTCGACACCTGCTGGGAAAGATAAGGACAATTCAGTGTTGTTTGCTTTTAGTGCATTTGCTATATTTGGTTGTTTTTTGTTTAGTGCCTTTGTTGGTCTTGTAACGGGAGTAGTTTTATAGGAATGTTTATTTGAGAGTGGTTTGCTACGTAACGCTTAATGTAAATCTAACTGTATTTTAAAATCTTTGTATTGATTCACGGGGTTGGAGTAAAAATAGGTAGTGAGTACACACATCTTGAATTGCCTATTCACTACTTTTATAATGAGTGAAATATGGCTATGAAAGATTTAGGCTATCCAAATTGCATTCTTTCAATATTATAATAACTACGTGTTTACTTTCTTATTAACACATTGCATGCCATCACATAGAGACAAGAGGTTTTGTAAATGGATTGCCTTTGAATTATACAGTTATAGCATAAAGGTAAGCATAATATTAGATTGATTTGTTGGTTGCGAGTTCAAGGAAAGTATTCCCCTAAATATGTAAGTTTAGGTTGGAGTTTAATTACACCTATCAATTAGCCATATTTCTGGCTTCTGCGTCTATTCGTTCTTATAATTTCTTCAACAATTAATGGCTCCGAGACATCCCCGGTAGCAACATGAATTGTTTTATAGCTTGGATTGGAATGCCACATATGAGCATGAGTTTCTAAGTAGGCTCACTGAATATGTTTGTTTATCAAGTATCAATATCAAATGGTTGGACATATTTCTAATCGTGCTTCAATAGATACAGTAAACCATAAGTACATGACCAATTTCACACACGAGGAGGTGCATCAGTACTTCAAGTAACTCCAACAATACCATACCATATTCGAGTTTCTCGTATCCTTACGGCATGTCAACTGTGACATGATGATCAACATTGTGCATGTTGGTCTATTTACATAGGGTTACGTCACCATGGTAAATATTGAGTCCATTTATTCTTTCTGTTAAATAAATTTGTTTTAGTTGTGTTTTACCATCATTTCGAGATTACGTGACTGATGTGACATGAAAATAGAAATACCCTCTTGGTGAGACATACATGAATCGTGGCAAAGTCCAGTGGCAGAAATTATGCTTGGTATTTGGTTAGCTTATGCCTGTGTATATCTTTGTTGAACCTAATGTGATAAAGATACCCAATGATCATCGTGTCCTCGAATGCGGTGGGAGCTCAATCACATTGCTATACTCCTAGGAATCCTCGAAATGACCAAAGCCCAACTCGGTTATCTGAATCATTTTGGAATAACTTAAGAAATATTATTGGTGGTAACGATATCGCTAGTCAAGATTCAATGCACAATGCGCCAACTTGGCGTCCAACACTTTTGTTAGGATCCATGCACTATCAACATATGAAGAAGATGGAGATACTGAAGCTACCTTCTATCGAAGGGTTCCACGACCTAGTTCAACAATGAGACAAGTTTCGACTAATTCATACGCTTCTTCTTCTACAACCCTAAAAAAGTCGCATAAAAAATAAATGAATGGAATGTTAGGGAGCATGACATTAAATAGTGTGATTTTAGGGAATGCATGATTAGGTTATGTGTGTATTTTGGTCTTTGGAAATAGGATATGGGTATGGCATTTATGTTATTGTTATTGTGTGCTGTGTTTTGTTAGATAAATGTAATAGGATTGTTAATATCTCAACTACGTTTTGTTTGTATGCTCTATTTTGTGGACCGTTGTATTATATATGTATCGCATTGAATGTTGTGCTTGCACGTCATGTAAAACTTATTGTCTAATATTGTGAAATGGTTCCTCAAAATGGTACTACATATAATGCCATGTGAAACTATATTCCAAGAAATAGTACGCGATAAAGTAATTAAATGTGTGACAAATTATAACTTGCTATCATGTATAGGAAGAACTAATATTTAGCCTCTGCTTGAAATTTAAACTATAAGGTAGTTTCATTCAACTTAAGTGCAGGAGTTAATAATAATTTCTTTACATGAAATGTTTTATATGTTGCAATAACAGAAATTTCGTGTTCACAATACATAATTTCAACATTACGCAAAATATGTTCTATACAAATGGACAATTGGAGACATACGAACATAGTTCCTTTACCCCACCTTCCTAATTACAAAAAACAACACTAGACCAAAAAGTAACAGAATAAATTGCCACACCATATCATACTACTTAGGCTAAATGCTTTGGGACCGCACTGGTGCCCGTCTTATTTGACTGGATCCCACTCTGGATTAGATTTGGTGGTGCCTTAGGATATGTTAGACGCCCGTCCATAGGCAAGTGAAGCCTGTTGGCCATGAAATTAAACCACTCACTTTGTTAGTTCGCAATCTACAACATGTTACTAAAGACCATCCCATTACTCTCTTTTAATCTTTGTAATCATTATCCAATGTTTGGTGGTCTATGCTAGCGGTGTACACAAGTGGAGTGGACCTTATCTTTCCACTAACCGTTCCAATTATATGTGACTAATGGATCCAGTTGCAACAACTCTTTGCTCCTAAGCCAAGTCCCCCATCAGCAATGCACGAGGTCATTATGAGATGTGAAAATGGTAAACGGTCCCGTACCCCCAGCGGCAGCCTTCAGTATATATTCGTTTATCATGAAACCAACATTGATGGAAATATCCTCATACAAAGCAAATATGGGGATAGCCCTCTCATGCGTAACATCACTTAGATGTGTAGATGAGCAGAGGCACGCTAAAATGAATCGAAGCCAGTTCCTACTCTCTGGAGTTAGTGGTAACGCATTGAACTGTTTGATCTTATTGTCTTTCCCTAACACCCATTCGATGGGCCACAATATATGTTCTCTTGAGAAGATTGAAAATATCTTCTTCAAGGTGGAACTCGTCAAAGTTTGCTTCAGAAATGTTGTCTTTTAGTCCAAACCATTCATTGATGCGTGTCCTTGAAAATAGTACTTGTCACACTCTAACCAGCATGATATCCCCTTGGGTAAATTTTAAATTTGTATAGAACTCCCAAACAATGGATGTGATAGTCCCATTGAGGTATACTACATAACTTTTCACTTTCACGATGTAATTATTTCATTCCTAGACGGATCGAATAGGTTGTATTTTTGCATCCCACGCTCCTTATGAGTGGTTAGCTCATGGTATTGGTGATTTAATGCTGGGACGCCTTCTCTGAAACAAATCTCATAGCTCGGTCATGAAGGACCTAATTTCAGGAAGTGCTTGAAAATCTTTTGTAGCCACAGGTAGCCATTTCAACCTTGTAGGAAAATTGATGTAATACATATATGGTCATAACCTATAAATTAAAATTTACTTATTGCAACTAATTACCCCATTATCGAAAAATGGATTGTCATTCTCCACAAGGATGCCACGAGGAATTAACATAATTGGAAATATTTTAATTGTCAAATATGCGGTAAGTATTAACGGGTAGAATTTATAAAATACTTCTCACCCAATGACACCAATTAAATGAACTATGGTAACTAATATATTCAACATAATTCCAATCCTAAATTCGATCACTAACTTAGAATAAAATAAAGAGAAAAGATGGAAAAATTGAAAAAATGCCATATGCCAAAAAAATATGAATCTTGCCATTGAGATTGTGAAGGACTTATGGATTGACAATTCAAAAAACTTTGAAGTTTGGGTTTTCGCTGAGAATGACGATAATACATGAAAATGGGTTATCTGACCCTTGTATGCCTTAATTTTAATAATAGGACTTTAGGCAATATATGACAAACCCAAACAATGCTTTATGTAAACGGGTTAGGTGACCCACTTGTTTTCACATTAACGAATTATGGTAATAATTTTTTTTTTTTTTTGGTGTTTTGCTTTATTTTGATATACTAGTGCAAGAAATTTGAATTATGTTGATGAGGTTGATAGGAAAAACCATTCCATAAATACATATTTTAGTAAGTTTGAATATAGTCCCATGTGAACGTATGAGTGTTCGACAGCATAAATATACGTATTTTGTACAAACAAAAAAAAATCCACGTCCAATGAATCCACACTTTCAAAAATACATAGATTACATACAAGTATGTCAACACATACTATATATAATGTTTCCATAAACACAAACAAAGGACAGTCATCCAACCAAACATAAACAATTGTTGCTTGTCAAATATGGACTCTCAGCCTAGGCAACTGGACAACAACATCATCATAAATTACACCCTCACATCTTTCGATATTCCCCAGAAGGCATCAGTGCTGGCTATACGGTGTGTAAGCCGATGAGTGGCTTGAATTTTGTCATCAAATGCCAACTCATTAAGCTCAGCGAGGGAATTGAACAACTTCGTCCTAGTGGTGCCTACTAGTTCCTTCTCTAGGGCCACTAGAATCAATGATTGAGCAATCCTGTCTGTTAAATTACTAAGTACAGATCATGTATTATCCATCCATTTTCCCGTCATCCCCTCCATGACTTCCATCGATAGTTTACCCCATTTTCACTTTCCAACGAATGATGTTGACTTTGAATTTATCCCAGGAAAGATAGGTTGGGAGTTGGCTATAGCATCGTCAAATAGTTTGTCACCTGAAAGCCCTTGTGGAGTGGTGGCAGCTGCAGATATGTCATCGCTAGACTTCTCAATGCTCTTTGAATGATACCCGTAAAATAGCTCATTCATAGCATCTCCAACGTTAATTGCACCAAAACCTTGGGTTCTATCATTACCAAAAATTTAACACCAACTGTTAAACCAAGGAAAAGGTCTCACCTTAAGCTTTGCGATATCATTGTGCACCTGAAACTATTTTGACAGATAAAGAATGAACGGACAGTCAATGTCTTAACCATAAGTCGAAAAAAGAATAAAAATCTTACATTATCAAACCAACTTCAATTGAATACAAATAGACTTTGATATAATCATCCCAGAAGGACTCAAACTCACATACAATCATGTTTGTGATGAGGTTAAGGCTAGCAATAGCCCCTCTACTAGAACCCAATATACCAAGCACATGCCCAAATACCTTTTTCCAAACTTGGAGTTTGGACTTGATGTGCTTCACATTAATACCTGCCTTTGGAGGCTTTTCCACAAGCATTGACTCAAGATAGACCATATACTCACCTTTGAAGGAACCGTTGCACTTTTACCTACTAGCCCACAATGCCAACAATGAATTGATGAGTACCTTCCCCCCACAGGTATCCAGTACCATTGTGGTTGTTGGGCCACCTTCTTTACATTGACAGTGCTTTAGGAACTACAATGTGAAGGGTCCATTATACTTGGAAGACATTATGTGACGAATATTATGAAGGCTGAATTACAAAAACAACCTTTGAGGTTTGGTGTAGATACAAAAATTACCCCTGACGAAGCATACTGTTAGGATTTAACGAAAGTTGATAATGTTATCATATGGACACAAGGTAAATTTCAGCATTACCTTTGGCATTTACCATTTGTTCACACAGTAACATCATCAACTTTCACTAAATACTGACTATATTGCTTCGTCAGGGATTGTTTTTGTAATTTGTCAAACTTAATAGTTAATTCTTGTAATTATACCAAATCTCAATAGTGATTTTTGTAGTTTACCCTATTGTGAAATTGGCAAAATTACTTACGTAGAACAATAGCGTTAAATTAACATTCAGATTGACAATTAATTCAATTATAATTAACTAATACCCACTCAAAAGCTAACATATAAACAAAGTAATATGATCATAAAGGAAAAATAGTCGATTACAAGACATAGCTATAACATAAGTCATTAAACTAAACAATACATAGGATGAACAAAGGGTGATATATCTCCTAACAAACACAATTGACAAAGTTCCTCAAACAAGTAAACTAAGTCAAAATTATTAAATCCTAGCATGACCCCTCCATTGATTGAACATCTCAGTGGCCAACTGATCCCTCTAAGTACTCTATGTAGTACCATTGGCTTATCACTATTCTTAACTGCTGATACATCATTAGTCACTAAATGTTCAATTAGATAGGTTCTATTTGTGTTCAAATAAAATAATGCAGCAATGCACAAGCTAGAATTATAAGGTTTTGTTGTTTGATAGGATAAAAACATAAGGACCATAGTATTGTCCATCTGCTCTTCAGCATGCCAAACTCTAGCTCAATTATGTTTCGAGTGCTTCAAGTTGAAATATTCTCTGGCGTTTTGCAAAAATGATGGTCCATTTTGCCATTCGTCTAAGTGATGCCTTGTAGTAAGGAATCTTTCGTAATTCTTGTAATCGATACAGCACAAGTAGCAGTTGCTTATCACAAGAAGCAATGAAGTATTTAAACTATGATACACACTTAATTACAAAAGTATTCACAATATAAGGAAATGTCTTCCCAGTAAATACTCAAAGCCCATGGTGTCCATACTTGGCATCTTGCAACACCTGGTTATCTGCCGTTGGACCTTCCTATCCAACAAGTGCGTAGATGAAGTTAAGCTCACAATTAAACACACATAATACGTTTACTACAGTGACTCCTTTTCTCGACCTATATCGAGCTTGGTCACTACGGGGAACCCTCAGCTCAATGTACATACCATCCAGTGTACCGAGGTAACCCTATAATCATAATTTTTTAATTTCTTTCCAACAACCCATCAATTGCTTGATTAAAGCAATATAAATGAAACTAATACATGGTGTTTATTATTGAACGATGCAATTTACATACCTTAAAGTATCTCTATAGATCCGATTGGCAATCGTCCGCTGCGGTTTAGGATAAACAAGTAGAAGAACACTGATTTTAATTAGAACATGAAGCATCTTGTTGAGGCACTTGCTTATGGTTTGACCCAAGCGCTTGAAGTTATGTTTGACAACCATATTTTTTAGTGATGTGATAAAATTAATAAGAAGCATACAACAATTTCTTGTATATACACAAACCTTTCATTACGCAACCCGCCCAAGCATTCAAGCAAGTAACAAAGCCGAAGAAATGTGTTTTGAACCCTACTTAGATTATTGATACACATGTGATCATTCAGCTGAATGAGCTTATTCAAGTGTGTAATTTGTTAGGGCATCTTTGAGATGAGGCTCCAATCCTAGGATTTCTAAACCATCAACGTCATCGTCCACGCAACATTACACGCACGTATAATAAATGAAATACATACAAAAAATATTGCGAAACTTGAATGCAGTAAGCCACAAAAAAATACAATATTTTATCCTCCAATCCATTGACGTGTGTTTTAGATGCAAGCTTAGAAGGAGGTGAGAGAGAAGTTAAGTGAATATTCAATTACGTATAAGGTATTTTGATTGAATAAGTAAGCAATTTTAAGTAATGGATTACATCCATCTATTTAGTCCACAAAACAACTTACATACCAAAAAGAAAAAAAATCTAAGCCTAACATAACAAAATAAGTAACATTCTCAGCAGAGTGGGACTTAGAAGTACATTCCATTTCATAGGAGAGGAATGAAAAACAAAGATACGTGCGTGCTACCGTGTCGTTTTCAACACCAGCAGCATATATGATATCACATTCAACATCGAAAGAAACAAGAAAAAAGAAGATGACGAATATACCATCAAACACCACTACTCAATATTTTTAACAAATGTTTTCAAATTAGTAGGTGCGATTTAGATAACTAGTATAAGGTAATAAATAAATATGTTGTCATGAGAACTGAAAATAAATAAGATACAACAAATTATTGGTAAAGGAGTTACAAATAGCCCACCTCACCTCAGCGCAGGGTTTGTGATGAATGTATCTACCCTCGAAGTTTGAAACGAAAAATCCAAGTGGAATTTAGTCAGAACACTAATCTAGAAAAATAATAATCAATTATAAGAGCATGTTATTGGAAACATGCATCTTCCCAAATAAGGAATGGAAATCTTACTAGCGGTCAGGTAATGAGAGAAAAAAAAGAGCCTAAACAAAAACCGACCAAAAGATGCCCAAATGATTTCTATTGAAAACTAGGGTATCAAAGAGGAAATGAGTATAGGACAAATCGAAGGCGAAACTTATTTTTACGTTTTCAATGGACTGAAATTAGTGGGGATCTATATGTTATACAAAGGGACAAGATCGTAACTGGATGTCAATGATGCAGGGACTTTAGTGTAATTTCAAGCTTTGGTTGAAAATCAATCACAACCCCCATACCCCTATTCCGAATATATGTCAGTAGCATAAACAGGATGGGCTTGGCTTTACATTTGGGTTGGCCAGATGTAATGCCCTGGGTCATGGTGGCGTTCCGCTCCATGATTCGGAATGGTACTCGCGAACGAAAAATATTATAAAACAAAAATAGGAATTAGCATATTGTATTTCAAACTAAATTCCCAACATAACACCAATACATGCCATAAAATTTTCCAAAATTACATCAAGAATATCTTAATCATTACAAGCCAAAATTTTAAACAATCGGTCAAGTCAGCAATCCAAAAGATCTAACAAACCAAAAATACATGCTTGTATATAAAATTCCAAAAGGAAATCCCACATGCTAACTTGGAGCTTCTGTCAATCAATCCACGGTCTAAGAACCTATATAATGTTTATGAAATCATGAGCCCACTGACTCAGTAAAACTTATGGCATAAAATCAAGAATATGAAATTCAAATGATGAGCATATGAGCATATCAATAATAGGACGAGAATGTGATTTACTACACAATTTCAGAATAATTCAGAACGAACATAATCAAACAGATAACATGAATCAATTATCATATTCAAGTCATAAGGTTGAATCAAGTATTTTGGTGGGTCTGTCATCCTTATAACTCCAATACATATTATATAAAACCCTTATCCCCCCAAATCCCTCAAGGAGCATTATATAACGAGAGAGCAAAGCCGACCTATGTGCTCTAGAGTAGCCCTTCAGAACCCTACCTCCAGAGCTCATCTGAACTACCAGACAGACGAGAATTTCCAAGCGTTCAGATCGTCAATCTAATATTGCCTAAATTCGATACCCCTGAAACCCCCCAAGGCCCAACAGTCATACACGCATATAGGCTTGAATTAAGCAGAACATAACAAAACATAAATAGAATCAAGAAGCCATTTCAGGCACAAAATCGGTTGGCCAATTGTTTCAAGCAAAAATGAATCAGAATTGGACCATAGTCTAGAGGAATTTTTGTTTCAAAGTCTTAAATATGTTTTAGAAAGGTTAGATATGGACTCGGTTAATCAAAACGAAGTCAAAAATCACGTTGCTGCTCACTGGAATGAGCGCTTGGGCGCTCAAATACTGGTTTTTGCCACAGGTCTGAAAGCTTGAGCACCCAAATGGTAGCTTGAGTGCTCAGCTACTAAAATGGTTCGGAAAAAAATGAAGTTTGAGAGCCAGAGTGGGCACTTGAGCACCAACTTGGGCGCTCTGAGCGCTTAAGCACTTGCTTGGGCATTGCGCTTGGGTGCTCACTCTCGGGTCAAATTTCATTTTTTTATCTTTTTATTTTCTTTTGATTTTTGGTTCAAAATCACATTTTTGAGGTTCTCTTTTATACATTAACATTTGTAAATCATAATTTTAAAGTTTGGTTTAGGATTTTTTGAAAAATCATGATTAAGTTGAGAAATCATGTTTTTGTCCATATCTTTCATTTTCTTTCAATCTTTGGCTATCAAATCCTCTTCGTGGTCCAATGTCCAAGGTTTAATTCCACTCCAAAGCTTAGGTAATGATGCCAAAGGTATATAAGAGGTCTTTGCATTTTAATATCATGGAATAGAGCTTATAATCACAAGAATCAATCAATAAGAACAAATGTAAGCTCAGAACATCAATAATACAAATGGAATCATGATTTTCAGAAACTCAAAACAAGCTCAACATATAAGTTAAGAAAAATGGTTCATATGCTCATAGGAAAGAAACAAGAATCCATAAGTCTTACTTGAATTCAAGCTTAAAGCAAAGTACCGAGCTCCACAAGTGTTCGATTTCAAGCACCTAAAATGAAATACCACTCTCGTAAGCTTCATATATATATATATATATGTTTAACAAAATACTCATATACATTAGTAGATTTAATCTTACCAAATAGTCTTAGAAGAGAGTAGCCTTCTACTTCCCCTTAGCTAAAATGTGTTATGTGCAAGAGATAAGTGAGTGAGGACGTGAATAAGGAATGAGTACACAAAATTTGCATTGCAATGAAGGCCCTATTTATAGATTGAATGGAGGAGTATCTAAGTAATAAAAAGTTGGACCAAGGCCTCATGTACAAGTAGCTTAAGCTTCTTCAAGAAGCCACAATAAGAAGTGATGGTTTGATTGGCAAAATCCCACCCAAAGGGGGTAGGGCTGCGGCTAGCTGATCTGCAGATTTCCATTCTCTGTTTTTTTTTTTTTTTGTTGAAAAGTTGAATTTTTGGGTCAAAAATGGTGGCTAGGGTTTTTGGTTGGACTTTGGGTTATCTTGTTAGGCTTTTAGAAATTATTGGGCCTGATTAATGCAGGAAATCGAGGTTCGAATGCGAGAAAATGTGTCGGGTGCACGAAACTTATTTTGAGGTTAAAATATTTTTTTTTCGTTTTATTGAAATCGGATTAATTTTCGAAAAACTATAGTTCAAAATTTTTAATTAGGAGAATTTTCGGGGTGTTACACCTGCCCTCTCAGTTTGTCATGTAAAACATGGGTTTATGTCATTTTAGATACTATTATCTATACAAATATTGCATATCAATCATAGCTTTAGACAAATTGAGATATAATCTTTGCTAGATTATGGAGGATTGAGATCTACAAATTTATTTATACCATTAATTTGTAATTTTTTTCTTTTTTTTTTCTAGTGGAAGAGCCTATAAATAAAGGTTATAAAGAAGTATTCCAAGTAATCACAAGAAAACTACTCATAAAAAAAAAAAAATGTAATAACAAGAAAAAAGAATCAATCCTTTTTCATTATTATCATCGTTGTCGTTATTTCTTCCCTTTTACTTTTGTGTTATACTACTCATAAGGCATCGACCAACTTTGCATGAGGTAAGCTTTTATTTATCATATCAATTTATATGTATCTGATGTGCTATTATTATTATTATTATCATTATCATCATCATCATCATCATCCGATGGGCTATAATTATCATCATCATCATCATTATCATCATTACTACTACTATTAATATTGTTGTTGTTGTTGTCGTTTTGCTGTTATTGTAGTTTCCTAAAATATATACATACACATATTTATATTTTAACTCTACAATTAAAGTTTCCTAAGATTTACACTTTAGGCCAACTTAGGACTAATTTGATGCATGATCTAAAGCCATGCTCATCGAAAAATTTGTATTTATATAAATATTTTGCATGGCCAATTTGACCCTTCAGTCTTTCTTGTGTGAATAAGAATATCTTAGAATAATTTTCATTATAATCATCTATAGCCTAGTTGTTACAGGAGTTAAACACTTAGAAAAATTTTTTTCATCTAAAACTCGTACACTGTATGGATTGATTGTCTTCATAATCAGTCAGGCTGCCCTTACATATCCGAACTATGCCTAAGTTTGAGAAGATTGAGTAAAGACATAAGTAAAAACGTATTAAGATAATATCAAGTAAATAAATTAGCACAATGAATTATAAGAGTCCACCTCCCAACCTTATAATCTTATTACTCCACCCATAAATTACACAGGAATGAGGCCTGCACACGAGACTCATTTCTTCTTAACTTAGTCCATAATATGGAAACGCTCAGTTAAGTTGTGAGGTCACCCCGAGTCATGTATTTATACTAATACACAAAAGTTATAATTGACATTCTCAACTGCCAAAAGAATCTAAGTACATATCAAAATAAAAGCTCATAATTGTAAAGATATCAAATCCTACCAAAGATAAGACTTCTAACTTATTTCTTCCTCTCAACTTGCCTATATGCTGTAGAAGTCTTGTTTTGTTTGAAGTCATTTGCAACTCACCTTTAAGTAAATCCAACCTTGTAACTCGCTTTCATGTTTCCTCGCATATGGAGCCCGGTTCATGCAACAAGCCTGCCTACACATCCATCGCCCAATGCCTAGCGCATGGCTCCTGATGGCCATTCCCGATATTGCCACTGTTCATCCATATGTCCCATCCAATAGTGTTAATGCCATTTCGTGCATTGTCCATTAGCTTGCTTATGCATTGGCACCTTCTACAAGTGCTCACAAACTTCCTTTGCCAAAATTCTCTTGTCAATCTTATTTTGACACGCTAACGATCCGCAACTTAATATTTGTGCTGTCCCAAGTTGAGACCCATCGCCTATTGAGACATGAACCTCTCATACCAGAGTCACCCGATGCCAAAAGAGATTAATAAACCTTCTACCATGCAAGACCCAATGTCCTCGTTGAAGGTTTATCAGTTGGTGCCAAATTGTTTTCTCAAACAAGTCCCCTGCAAAATTGTAAAGGCAACTAGAGAAATTAGCCGCACACTTAATCTTCTTTTGTTTTAATGATGCTACACAATTCCTCTATCTTGATTCACGATTGTCTTATTTTCGTGAATCAAATAGTCCCCAATTGAACATCTAAATGCATCAGCATGAGAATTCATAAAATTCTGTAGGTTACCTTTATGAATTCCAACAGTCTAGCTTTGCTCCCAAACAAAGTTCCAGCCATCCAAGACTGAAATTTGGCTAGACGTTATCACTTTTTAGTTTTCCTGAAAACCAATCCAACTCCATCAATTCAGATTTTCTGGGAACAATTTGGATGGTAGGGCCAACCCGTGTTGTTTGTGCCTTTCACTTATCCTGCTTAGTAGCAGACTCCTCAATGCAATAAGGAGCAACCTTTATATTACATCTCCCAACAAGAGTCAACCCACGATATGTCTAAGTTTTCCCTAAGAGCATTCCTCCCGCAATAATGCCCCACGTCAACACCACCATCACAACGTGAGATAAGCCATAACAACTTAGAGAAATTCAAGCATTACCCAGTTAACTTTTTTTAAAGCTGTCAAATGGGACATTCACCCATTTCTACCCATACCAAGGACCATCTTGCAGCTTAAGTTAACTCGTCTCTGACTAGCTTCTCCCCAACCCTTCTCAATTTCGGCAAGAGGATTTCGGTTCAAGCTCGGACTTAAACTTACCATCAAATCTAAATTGTTCACCAACATTATCATTCCCATCCGACAAGGTCCATTATTATCTTTGATCTCATTATTCAGTTTAGCTACTAGTGCATTTAATTTCTCGTGCTTATGGCGAAACTGCATGAGATGTCCTTCCTCCCCACAAATAAAATAACCTTTTTTGGCTTTACCCATAGCAACTGCTCTACTCGAACTCGTGTATCATTTATTGTTTCTATTTACTTTTGAAATTTCTTTTTATCAATTTTTTTCCTTGTCCAATCCAACATCCTTCTATCTGAGATGAATACGATTTGGTTCCCTGAGATACTATAATCGACCAACTGATATGTAGCAGCTATGGCCGTTTGCATATCCTTCATGCCCTGCCAATATAACTCGACTTATGTCTAAGGTTGCAAATCCACCATGGAATTGAATAGCTTGTCCTTCTTGGACTTATCCCGTACATCCAATAATTAAAAAATTAAAATTTTGGACATATTCTCCTAGTGTCCCTATTTGCCCTAAATTCCTTAGAAACTCTTTTGCAATCCACAATGTAATGCAAGGAAGGAATTGATTTTCCAATTCCACCTTAACTGCTTCCTATGAATTGATCCACAAACGACCAATATTATTATTTTTGGGCAATCAAGTATGCTACCACAACTTGGCATCTCCTGTAAGAAATATACTTGCTATAGAAATTTTTCTAAATTTAAGCACTCTCGTAACTTGAAAATATATTTTCATATCCTATAAGAAGTTCTCCAATTCTTTGGTGCCTCGTGCACTACCAAAGGATGAAGGTTTTGACACCCTCACTTTAGAAGAAAAGGGCCGGTGCTTACCTGATCCCAATTCGATAACCCGCTTTAAGATACAAATATTTGTTTTACAGCTTTCACCTTCATGTCAACAGCATTAATGAGGACTTCCATGTTTTATGCTACTGAATTTATCCTTTTCTCAACAAACTTTGGCAATCCAGTAATCGTTCTTTGCAATCGTTCTACTTTCTCGCCTAGTATAGGTGAATCTGTTAACACAACACCATCGTTTATTCTTCTGATGGTTGATCAAGGAAGTCTTCTATCCCTTATATCCTTTCCTCATAATCAGGGATATGACTTGAATTCTGACCGCATGTCTCAATTCATCAAACTTAGCTCAATCAGGCTTTGATACACTATCACATAAGTTAAATACCTAGACAATTTTTTTCATCTAAAACTTGCCCACTCGCACACCCAAAAGGTACCTAAGTTCGAAAAGATTGAGTGGCGGCACAAGAAAAATCTACCAATACAATATCAAGTAAATAAATGGACATAATGAACTCCCAACTTTGTCATGAATAAATTACATAGGAATAAGACCTGCATAGAAAACTCACTTTTTCCTAATTTAGTCTGCAATACAAAAGCACTCAGTTAAGTTGCGAGGTTGCCCAGGTCATGTATTTAACTAATACACAAAAGTTATAGTTAATAGCCCCAACCACAAATGGAGTCCAAGTACATATCAAGATAAAAGCTCACAATTACAAGGATTATCAAATCCTACCAAAGATAGGTCTCATAGCTAATTTCTTTCTCTCAACTTGCCCATATGTTCGAGCAGTCTTGTTTTGCTTGGAGTGATTTGCAACCCATCTTTGAATCTTTGAAAAAATCCAACATTGCTTTTAACTTTTTTCCTCGTACACGAAGCCTAGCACACAGCAAGCTTGTCTCCACATCCATCACCTGACGCTTGTCGATCATTTTCTAATGTTGTCACTATTCACCCACATATCATACCCAATGGTATCGATGCCATTGCGTGCATTGCCCGTTAACTTGCTTATGTGTCAGCACACTCTGCAAAAGCCCACAAGTTTTCGCTGCCACTATCTTTCAGCCATCCTTAGTTGACATGCGAACAATATGCACTCAATATTTGTATTGCGTTAAGCGGACGCATATCATTTACTAATATGTGAACCATCATGCTAGGGTCATCTAACATCAAAAGGGGCTAGCACTAGTCTACTAGCTAGTGTGTATACTTTAGAAAATAAGCCACTCATGCCCTTTATCTTCACCTCTACCATCGGCACCAACCCCTTCACCACCACTCATATCAATTTTTTCTAGTTCATCAGTCAAATATCACCTCCACACTTGACCTCCCAAATCCAACAATCACCACTAAACTCACAATCATCACCTCCATCAAACCACACTCTCGGCTATCTCCCATATCCTCGACTCACCTTTTTCTTCTCCCAAATTAAAATCATATCACAGCAACACAAACTGCATCTCTTCATCTTCTAAATATGTTGAATTTATCATATGAATTATTTACTTTCCCCTTCTCATTCTATTCGGCCGAATACTAAACACCCCACTAGTATTATTTTTATTTTCTTCATTAAACACTTCTTTAGGTTAATTACTAATTCATTTCACTTCATATTATCCCAAAACCTATCTTACCTTCATGTAATAACTCTTTCTCTACATTCTATGAGCCTAAGCTTAAAGGAGAGATAAAAAAAAAGGAGAAGAAATAAGATATTTAATTTTCACCATGAAAGGATATTGGAGTTTTCCCAGAAAAGCTTCAAGGATAAAGTGGTTTATCAATAAAACTCCTAAAGATTAAATAGGTTAGTATTTAGGCATAACTCTTAACCCCAAAACCGATCAATGCTTTCAAAGTTCTTAAAACTTTTGGTAAACTTACTACTTGATTAGCATATGCATTAAATATGGGAATAATATTATTTGTGTATATATGGTTCCACCAATGCTATTATTAAGTTGGAAATACCTAGTTATGTTATTAGAGCTGATTAGATACCAATTTTGAGGGATTATTTTTACATGGTTAGATGTCGAAGATTTGAATCGATTGAAATCTTAGGCACGTTTGGAATTAAGCTCTAAGGTAAGGAATCCTTGTTTTGAAGATTTTAGAGTTTGTCCTCTTAAGATGAGGTTTATGATGCCTATGTGTTATGTTTAAAAAAAAAAAAAATCCATCACTTGACATTCTTGAATTTCTTTTGTTAAAAATCTGAATTTATGATTACTACATGAGTCAATAAATTTGTTCATGCTTAATGTTATGATTTGACTTAGTCTTGGTTAATTGTGAAGAAATCTAGATTTTTACTCAAAAAAAAAAAAAAAAAATTGCTAGTTCCTGGAGTTGAGATTTGGTCCCCTTGAAATTTTGATAAAGTGTTGTGTGATGATTATTACATTATATATGTATTAAACTTGGCTTGATTTGGACTAGCTATAATAGAGAATGAAAAATAATGTGTGAAAGAATTAATAATATTGGGGCTTACCTTTTGGCGCCTCTTAAAGTGTCAAAATATGTTTGTGAAAATTTCATATGATTTATTGAACATTTCATTATCATGTTTGCAAATTGAAATGTGTCTATATCTCTAGTAAAGACTACTTGGATTATTAACAATAAAAAAGGGGAACCCAAACAACACTGCGTGCATTGTATATGAAACCCAAGATTCATGACTTTATACCCAATGAGAACTCTCTTGGGGAAGTTGGGCCCAAGCCATATCGGCAAAATGATTCAGTAGTATTGAATCAATTATGGTTAGTCTCCTGATAGAACTCTGAGCTCAAAGCATATCAGAGGTAGTCGGGTTTTGGTATAAGTTCGGCACATTCTAGTCATACCCAAATTAATTTGTTTTCAACCAAGTAGGCTATTTACGAGGAAGTTGGAAGAATAAGGATTATAATCAAATTTTCTTTGGGAGACAAGGTTGAAGACTCGTTATGCTGACTTCAATTTTGATAACTTATTCAATTTGTGGATCTAAAACTAGTAGTAGTAGTAGTAGTAGTAGTAGTAGTAGTAGTAGTAGTAGTAATAATAATATGCTACAGGCTTGGTACTAGTAGTGCTTTGTTTCGCTTTTATCAAATAATTAAATCGAAAATGGGAGGTAGATATTCAACGAATGGGGCTTCTTCCTTGCTCCATATGCATTTGACCTTCTGGTATGTATATCTTTTTTCATTAAATCTCAAAATAACTTAAATGTGTTATTTTTTTTAACCACAATCCTTTCTTGGTTTCTCAATATAAATGTAAAAATGCATGATATTTTAATGAATGCATGTTGTCGATTCCTCCCTAAGCCCTTGGATTTATTCCTTTCATTATTCTACCTTGAACAGAGCATGTCATGAAGAAATTGGATTGCTCACCATTTCAAGTTTCACGATTAGGCTAGGGCTCTTCTATGTTAGGAGTATTAGGAAATATTATGTTATATTTTTATTATACTTGTAAGAAGCTCTTGTAATAGGTACCTTAGTATTTATGTCATTTTGTATAGCCTTGTAATATCTCTCTATATACACTCCCATTTGGCTAGACCTACACTTCGTATCATTGGAAAGCAAGGCATAATGATTAATTGTATCAACCTTTTCATTTAACATTATAAATTGCGACTCTAATAATTATCATGCTATGCTTATCTTGTGTAACAATCCTACTTATATATTATGTATCAAGTTGGGGTGTTACAATTTTTAGTATTGGAGCGTGAGCTTTGGAACTCAAGCTATGTTGGGATAAGATCATTGGCAATGGATACTTGGAAACAGTTTATTAAGATTTTAACTTTTGGAAAATATGACCCTCAAATGCAAAGAGGCACTGATTTGGTGGCCTGCCATTCCGTACCCCGATCTGTTACTAAAGTCATATGTTGACTCTAGTTTTTAGGATTTTTGTAGTGATTTTGGGTGATGAATTTTTTATTTACACACACTTGGTGGTTGTAGGATGTCCATTGATAAAGGAAAATGAACGTTAGACAAGGGATGAAAACTAATGGGGGACTCAATTAGAGCAATAGAGGTTGGATCTCCGATCAAGAAATTTTTTAGCTACAACAGGTTATCTATACTCAATCCATAAAATTAAGAGAGAATGAGGCTGCGATTCAAAGTGAAATCCAGCATATAACGAGAGCATCAAGCGAAACTAACGAGATTGAGAAATTACATTTGGGGAGCTCAAACCTTTCTTACTCCCATGGTATAGATGTCTTATACTGAAAATGAGTACATATGACGCAATATTCAGACTTCACGTACCATTTCGACTGAGTACTTGAAGGATTGAAAGATAAACCATTTCAGAATGATCAAAATGCAGGACCTTTAATGGCATTCGAAGTTTTGCCACTTTCCAAACCCTCTATGCCTGAACCAAATTGTCTTGTGGAAGCAATCAGGTATGAATCTCCAAATCACATGAATGATCATGATATTGATTCGATTCTTACTGAAGAAAAGTGAAAGAGTTGGAGAGCAATTGGATGAATCCAAAGAAGAAACGAAATGGGAAATCAACATAAACCCGGAAGAAGTTTTGGTCAAATAGTCAACCATGCCTGAAGATTTAAATGAAGAGGAAAACAATGTCGGGCAAGATGAGGTAGAGGAAGAGAAAGAAGTAGCATTTCAGGAAAACTAGGGTGACAACAAGTAGAGCATATGGAGTTACAAGTGGAGGATAATATAGAGGGATGGAACCACATAGTTTGGGTGGACGTTGATCTTCAATCTAACATAAGTGATGAAAGTGATGGTGAGCCCATATCATGTATTACCTTGAATGATGATTAAGATTTATGTTTGTAGGCAGATTTGAATTCGATTCGGGCGACATATATATGACTAAAATTTTACATATAGTTGCGGTATTAAAAATGACATAAGACATAGGATAATAACGATTTTAGTGACCCATTTTGTGGTTAGTCGGTTCATTGTATTTGTTTATGTTTAGTGAACAATCGGCTGTAATGAAACAACTGTTTTGCTAATTTTAGTATAGCGACAATTTTATCTAACTAAATGATTAGAATATACAAGCTTAAGATTGAAGCATTTTCTTCCTTTTAATTTCAATACCATATTTAAAGAATCATCTGTAACTGTTCTATTTTTTTTTTTTTTTTAATATTCACAGAATCCTAATTTCCCTAACTATCCCAATATTGACCAATCAATATACAAATCACTAAATATTTTGACATTTAGGAAACTAATTGTGACTCGAGATAATGCTCCACCTTAGGACCCTTTAAGGAGACGAGAACGACCTCGGAGATAATAAACTAATGCACTAGGCCCACCTATTGATCACGAACAACCTCCCATAGCAGAAGCAAATCAAGCACCTCTACCAGTTCCACCAAAGATTAGTAATCCAAGAGCTAGTGGATCTACTTCAAAACAAATGTTTATAATACAGCAACAGTTTATGCAATTCTATCAACAACAAGCCCAAGCTAATAACTATGTATCAATACAGAGGACAGATCCTTGATATGATTTCTTAAATTCAATCCCCAAAGTTCACGAGCAAATCTAATGATAGAAAAGTGAAATTGTGGATTCACAATGACGAAAAGATATTGCAAGTCTTGAACTATGTAGATCAACAAAAGATCAGATAAGCAACAATCTTACTTGAGGATGCCACATATTGTTGCTGGGGGATTATAGAACAAGAGTGGAGAGAGAAAAGAGTGGAATAGACTTAGGAGAATTCCGAAGCTGAGTTCATGGAGAAATTTGTGCTGCAAGTGGTCAAAGTTGCTTGTAAATGAGAATTCATGGAATCAATAAAATGGGTATCAACGATGTCGGAATATGAGGCTCATTTTAAACAACTAATTTAGTATGCACCCCATATCATTTGGGATGAAGATTGAAGGACTTGAAAGTTTATTGAGGGGCTCTAACCTAAAACTCAATGAGCTTTGATCTCCTGTGCCATACCAGACTATGATCATACAGTCACCAAAGCACTAAAGGTGGAGGCAAAACTAAAGGAACAACATAAGATCAGAGAAAAGTTTAGGAAAAGAAGCATGACTGGAATAAGAGGCTCGGGAAAGAAAAACCATGCTAGTGCTTCTCAAACGCAATGACATTACTTTATCTCGCACTATCAAGGCCTAACATTAGTTTGTCATGCATCAACTATGCCAATTTTTAGGGAGTCCATGTACCACACATCTAAGTGTGGCAGACCACCTCTTTCGTTTTCTGAAAGAAAGTTTGGAACAAGGAATCCTTTTTTCAGCTGAAGCAACCCTCAGTGGCACACTTTTTCTAATGCAGACTGAGGTACATGTGTGGATACAAAGAGATCAGTTACATGGTATTGTGTGTTCTTTGAAGACTCACTTGTTGCTTGGAAGACAAAGAAACAAACCATAGTGGGTCGATCATCCACAAAAGCAGAGTATCGAACCCTCGCAGCTATGACTAGAGAATTAATATGGCTACAACAAGTTTTGGGTGATCTACAAGTAAACTTGGCTGGGCCTACAATAGTTTACTGTGACAACAAGGCAACCATACATATTGTTTCCAATCCTATATTTCATGAAAGGACAAAGCACATAGGAATTGATTTGCACTTTGTGCGTGATAGAGTTGTGGCCGATGATATCAGGTTGCTGCTAGTGAGATCTAAATTCCAACCAGCAAATTTATTCACAAAGCTTGTTTCACCATCACGTCTCAAATTTCTGCAATCCAAGCTGGCTATTCTAGACATTCATAGGCCACTTTGAGGGGGAGCATCAAGGATGAGCGAAAAGTGTCGGTTCATTATAACATGTAACATGTTTTTTGTATTCTATTGTTTGTTATGCTGTCATTGTACTTAACGACTCTATTAGTTAGTTACAAAGGTAGTTATATTTCCGTTAATCAATTACATAAACCCCCTGCTTCATGTATATACATATATATATCATTGTACTCTATTCATTTACACATCTTAATAAAATTTTCTCTTCATTATTTACGTTGCTGATTTTTCTCTAATATGTTTGACTTGTGATTGCAAAGTGCAAACTATCTCATTGTCTCGACTTGAGATGGATTGAACTCAAATGAGATCTAACATCATTGAAAACTTGAAGAAGGGAATTACTTCTTTTTTTTCCCCCTTTTGTATGAAACTTGTTTATGGAGTTTCATATATGATATCATAGCATTAATTATCAAATTCTTAAGAGATTTACATTATCATAATATCAAATATTAATTCAATGCAATATATAATTTTAAACTCAGGATTTTAGACTATTGAGAAAATCACACATGAGCATGACTTCACTGACAAATTTCTAACATATAAAGAGAAAATCTTAGGCAAGATTGATGACATAGCCGACGCATTCGGAATGCAACATAATGTATATTAGTTATGAAAAAGGAAGAAACAAAAACTATTTTGAAACAGTAGATTTATTATCTAAAATTACTTTATGTCTTTCTTGTTGAGCTTTTCTTTTCTTTTACTTTTCTTAGAGTGAGATTCTTTAATTTGTATATTTGTATATAGAAACACATACGTTAATGTATTCATAAACATGATGGCATACAGAGACGCTTGATATTGAAGCCCAAGAATTCAGACCACAACACCAGAGAGTAGCCTACGTTACTTTAGCAAGAATATCATTGAGGTATAGTGTAACACCCCAAGATTTTCTCGATTTAAAATTTACAAAACGATTTCAATAAAC
>JACFYI010000896.1:1017313-1031225 GCA_014898755.1 Handroanthus guayacan | reverse complement strand
CAGTCCGTTTCTGTTCGTATTGTTCGTTCTGAAAAGATATAAAATCACATTCGCATTCTGGATTCTGAAATGTTCATTGTTGAGCTATTGTACTCCATTCGTATATCATTTGAACCTCGTTCTTCAAATGTTTATCATTCGAATTCCGTATTCCTTGTTTTCCGCTATAAGTTTTACTGGGTCAGTGGATTCATGATTTCATGATTTATTATATAGGGAATCTGCCATGAGGTCCTGCTGATATAAGTTAGCTCCTGTTAGTATGTTAGTATGCTCTCGGCATGTATCAGATTGTATTTTGACTAGGCCCAAATATTAGAATTTTGAACTTAGCAAGCTTGTATAGGGCCTCCTGGTTGTGAGAACGAATGTTTAGTTTGGTTTTGTATTTTGTAAGTTTCGATCGGCTTGTAATATTGACCTTTTGAACTTAGAATGAATGTCGTTATATTTTAGTTTCCGCTTATGATTTTCTGACAGCCCGTTCGTGAGTGGCACTTCGGGTTTCGGGGTCTCGATCACCACCCTCGGAACCCGGGGCGCTACATATAGAAACCATCTTTGGAAATTGGAATATTGAGTGTGGGCAGGCCTATATAGTGAATATATATACTTATATATATGTGTGTGTTTATAGTTTCTTTTTTTCTTTTTTATTTTTTTCAAATATCGTATATTTTTAGATATCGTATAGTTTCTTTTTTTCGGATATCGTATATTTTTGTTTTGATAAATATTTTTGAAAGTGTTATAAATGGAAGTGACTTTGTGTGGATGTCCATCGTTCGTATCATACAATTATTATAAAGATTGCGATGAGATTTTAGCAAGACATATGGGATTGAGATATGCAATTAATTTATACCATTACTCTGTAAATCTTTCCATTTTTGTTATATGTTGAAAATGAAGTTTAAATCTAACTCAATCTCAGAAGATAGCTTTGAGAGTTGAGTTAGGTTCAAACTCCATTTTCAACATAGCATCAGAACCAGACTCATTCTTAATGTTGGATTATTCATTGTCTATTTCATGTTATTCCATACTTCAAATGTTTATTCCTGGATATGTGTTGTTTATTCACCCATTTCATATTATCCCACACACCAGATGTTTATTCCTAAGCGTGTGGGGGGTGTATTAAAATCCCACATCAGAAAAGTATAAGGGTTATGGTCTTTTTATATGATCCTGAGCAATTCTAATCTCACAAGCTAGCTTTTGGAGTTAACTTAGATCCAAACTTTATTTTGAACAGTGAAAATGCCTATAAATAGACGCTATAGAGAAGCATTATAATTATCTCCAAAAAATAAAAATCACTTCCTTATTATATATCTTCTTCCCTTTGCTCTTCTTCAATTCTTTTATAAAAAAGAAGACTATTTTTGACACTCAAATATAGTTCATTGTCTTCGAGCTTAAAATTTTTATAAGTATTAATTTTTTTCATAATTCTTATTTTCATTTTTCAAGCCTTAATTATATCAATTTCTGACACTCTTTTTACATTTTTATATGAAACTAAAACTTTCTTTTTTCTATGTTTTTTTTTTTTTTTTGTTGAATATGTAGTATATAATCATAGTAAAATCTCACAGAATAATTGAAATGAACTTTTTCACATTGATATATCTCCAAAATATGTTCTCAATTGCATATTTATAACGCGCGCGCGTGTGTCTATATATATTAGTAATACTTATGTAAATTAAACAATCATTAGGTATCCTAAAATCTTAAAAATGTTACATTGCATAGTCGTATTATATTATGTTGATGATAGCGGCACATCATGATTAAGAAAGAAATTAGTGTAAGGTGAATTAGCTAGCCTTGAGCTAATGCCTAAAACATGACATTAACCTAGTTTCTAATTTTATTATTATTATTTTTTAAGTCCCCCTAGAAATATTTGTGCTTTCTCTTAACATATATAATTTTCCCCCAGTTGATATTATGTTATATTTGTCCACCCTTTGCATTTTGTCCCTAGAAATGAAAATGATTTTAGCACTTTATCTTTCATAATTGTGTAAAGTAATCGTGTCATAACCAAATTAAGTGTAGTACCCTCAAAAAAAAAAAAAAGAAAAAGAAAAAATTAACTTTACATTTCACTTTCTCACTGAAATTTGATAATGTATGGTGCATGCTATATTTTCAAGGCCCTTTTGTGATTTTTCACCCAAGTAATTCAAAATCCCCAATGCCAATGGACAAAATTCGAACCCATAAAAAATTGAAAATTTTTTTACTAATTGAGAGAGAATTTATTATGTACAGTACTTTGGGTCCCTTTTATGAGGTTCAATATCACACTCCCTATCCCTTAATACCCAATTTGTGACGTGTATGTGTTCTCAAAGTATCAATTTCAAGCTTTCTAATTTTGTTAAGAGAGAATTTTTTAGTTGAATTATTCCTAGCCAAAAACCATAACTCTCCCCCCCCCCCGGTCGCAATTCATTCTGATTTTGCGCCAAGGACATAGTAATCCTGGTTGAAATCTTATTAACTATAGCTGGAGGCTGAATTAATTGGATGAGAAATGACAAAAACGCTCTTAAAAAGTGCTGCGTGAAACGCACGTAATGAATTCCAGTGAAAAAGTGAATGGAAAATTGACTTTAAAGGGAAAGTACTATACTAAATTTGGTTTAAGGGGATACGGTTATATTACACAAATTGTGAGGAGTAAAGTATTCAAGTTGATCTTTTTTTAGAGACAAAGTCCTAAAAATCCTAATTAAATTATCAAGTTCATATATGTATTTATCAAATAAATATAATTATCTAGCATAAACACCTATGACGAATGCTATAGAATATTTTTTTTTCTCAATTTTCATCATAAGTTTTTGTGTTCATACTATATATAAAGCATAAGACATTTTATGTTTTCCTGCGGTGCTCTACAAATGTTCTTTATATTAGCTCACTCTAATTAATGACCATCCATGCCACCACTTCTTGAATGAAGTAGTACTGTTTTCTACTTCTTATAGAGAAGGTGCAGGATTCGATCTTAATTTCCCACCCTTACTATCTCAACCTCAAGAAATTAACAACCACTCATAATTCACTAAAAAGTTAAATCTATTTCTAATTAGATTATGTATGTAACCATATTAAATAATACAAAAAAAATAATTTGGCTGTTAAATATAAACATATTAAGTGCGTATTATGAGTGCCTTATTATATATAAATTGAGTGAATTGCATATTACCCCCTTATGTTATTAAAAAATAGCACTTAACCCCCCGTGAAATAAAAAATAGCAACTAAACTCCTCGTATTTTTCTAAACATTGCAATTTGAAGGCAAAGCTTGTGTGTGTAGTTAACTCGCGGGTAATGAGAGTAGGATTGATAAAATACTATTAAAATGACCATAGTGCCCCTCAATCATCTTCTCAAATGTATAGAGGGTGGAAGAAAGTAATACACGCCATTCTCTTCTCAATTTCCCTTCCATCTCCTCTTCCAGCCTCAAGAAAGATGTTCATGTTGCCATTAATGGTGAGTTGAGCAGCCATTGTAAGAAAAAAGTTGTCATTAAAATCCTGATCCTTTTTTATCTCTTTTATTATGTAAGTTTATTTGAAAGGACTTGGAATTCGAAATGAGAACTCCAAACCCATTTGGATTTATTGTTGTGTTCATTGATTACTTCGTGAATGGCTTGTGTCGTTATGTATTTTCATTGCTTTTGTTGTGGAAATAAAAAAAAATTGCATATTTGCTTATTGAAAGAAATTCAAAGGAAATAAACCTACAAAATACTAATAACAAAATAAGCCATAGAATGAAGATTACCTGAAGAATTAATAGGTGTAAATGAGCAAAAATCCTTCACTTAACAAGGGCAAAACTCCTTCAAGATGAAATTTTTTTTTTTTTTTTAAAGTCACAGCATGTTCGCGTGGGACAGAGGAGGAGAAGCGAAGAGGAAGACGCCTAAATGGGTTCCATAAGAAGCTGAAGTTCATATTTCTTTTTGATAATTCCAGGGGCAAAATCGAAATTTGATGTTTTAGACACTGCTGATATGGGATTGTGGCACGTGTGCAATAAAATTAAAAACACAAGGGTTAAATTGCTATTTAAAATGACACAGGAAGCGATATGCTATTTCAAAATATCACAGGGTGATAATATGCAATTCTCTCTATATAAATTATATTATTACTTCTATCATATATTAAAAGTACCATTAAATATAACCATATTGTGTAATATAAGTACCTTATTATATATAAATTATACTTTTAATTATTTTATATACACTTATCAAATATGCATGTTTGACATGCACAATTAGCCAAGATTAGCAAAAAAATCTCCCTTTATCTTGCATTTGATATGATTGATTAAGGTGATGGGTGAGTCCGCACTATACATCATATTATGCAAGATTAATAACCTCCAGATGGGAGGGGATGAGACTGGATTGTATTATTGGAAATTTAGTGTGCAATTACACAAATGCCCAAAAGTGATCCATCTATTTAACTTAAATATAATTTAATTTCTTTTAATTTTTAAATATAGTTTAATTTAATTGCAAAATATAACTCAAATAGATATATATATATATATGGAAATTGCATGTATATGGAAATTAAATGCATTTATATGTATATAGAAATTACAAATTTAATTTAAATATAATTTAATTTATAAATATAAATGTAATTTAATTTAATTTGTAAATATAATTTAAATAAATTTATTTGTATGGGAACCAAATAAATTTTTATATATGGAAATTTATACATTTAACTTAAAGATAATTTAATTTAATGTGGTTTATAAATATAAATTTAAATTAATTTAATTCATAATGATTCTTGGCTTGGTTGGCCACTCTGCTTTTTTGATGTAGCTAGGGTTCCAACTAAGAAATTTTTTTTAGAAGAACTCCCCCTAACTCGCCAATGATATTTAATTTAATTTAATTTATAAATATAATTTTAATTTAATATATTTTGAGTATTTTAAATTTGTTATTGTTCAATCTCTCTAATGTCATTCCATTCTAACGTGGGGATAGAATAGGCGAGCATATACAGGTTGGTGGGGTCGAACCTACCAGACAAGGCATGTTTGGTTTTTGGAGATGGCTCTTTGTTAAGACCCTTTAGTACTTAAATCAATGTCATGCAAATCGAGCTAACGGTTATTAAATGCAGGAAAAAAAGTGGCTGGGTGAATTATGAATGTGTAACCCAAAACAACAAATGACCTTGACATATAAAATGGTGGGACTAGTCTTCTTGTGTTCAAGAAAAGCCTAATCTGCCTTTCCTAAAATCAAGGACCTCCTTCCTGACATTGTTGATGTCACAAGGTTCAATCTGTAAATTACTCGACCCGATAATAAGGTGGCTCCTTTGTTCCAATTGCCCTTAAGCTCTGTCCAGGCAGATAACATGGGATTGGCCGAACCATCGGCATAGGGTTAGTAAATATGATTTGTAGATATATTAAATGCATTTCAAACATATCAATTAATGTAATTAAGACGTTTTGTCTTCCTTGAAAATGGATGTGCGGGTATCAGTTGGGGGGGTTCAAGAGATCGAACGTCGAACATCGTGCATCTACGATAAGGCAATTCGACCTCTTCGTTGATCTCTGTGATTTGCGCCTTTACAAAGAGATAGGGGTGCTCAAGTGAGGTCGATCATCTCAACCGAAACTGCAAAGTCACGTCTTGACTTCAAGAATGCATAGAGGAGGCTCATCCAACGTGTGGCTAGAATAGTCAGGTCTAATGGCACCTGCTTGAAAGCCTAGTTAGTTATGATGGTGATGGATTGTGATTGAAAATAAAGTTATAACCTTCTTGCTGCATTAATCAAGGCTAAAGCAAATTTTATTATCTCCTATAAATTTTTTCCGCTACTGGTAGGACTCTGCTCAGGTAATGAAATGGACAACACTCTTTCCTGTTGATTGCAACCAGGATTGAGCTAATGGTGCTAGTCGATATTACTAGACGCATGTACAGAACCTCACCTGGAGTTGACTTTGCTAACAATGGTGGCGAAGATAAGTATTTTTTGAGTTCTGCTAATGCTTGGTCCAATCAAATTTCTTTACATTCCTCAGAATCTCGAAGAAATGGAGGCTCTTATCTGCCATCCTTGAGATAGACCTGTTGAGGGCCATAATTCGACCAACAACTCGTTGTACTACCTTGATCAAGCGGACAGGGTGATCTCTTGGATAGCCTTTATCTTTTCGGGATTTTCCTCGATCCCTCGCTGGCTTATCATATAACCAAGGGATTTTCCTCCTTGAACTTTGAAAGTACAATTGAGGGGATTGATCTTCATCTTGTACTTTCTCAAGATTGAAAATGCATTGGTGAGGTTGCTTAGATGGTCCAGCTCCCTCGTGCCCCATACAATCATGTCATCGACATTTACCTCCATCGTCTTCTCGATCTCGTCTTTGAACATAAACATAAATTTTACTAACCTTTGATAGATATCTCTAGTGTTTTTTAGGCCAAACTGATGATCGGGAAATAGAAAAATCCCTTCTTAACAATGAAAGAGATCTCACCTTAGTCCTCTGGTGTCATAGCGATCTAGTAATAGCCCTAGAAGGAATCCATCATGCTGAGCATTTCACACCGAGTTGTTGAGTTGACTAGGAGATTGATCCTTGGGATAGGGTAGGGATCCTTCGGGCATGCCTTGTTCAAGTTAGTAAAATCATTGCACATATGCTACTTATCCTCGTTCTTTAGCACAAAAACGACATTACATAGCCATTTTGTCAATTGGACTCACATAACCAATGTCGAGTAACTTATTGCTCCTGCTTGATTATCTTATTCCTTTCTTCACTGAATATCCTTCCTTTCTCCTTGATGAACTTGATCTCATGGTCTATTTTGAGCTTGTAAATGACGATGCTTGGGTCAATCCCCTCCAAGTTAGAAGTTTTCCACAAACACAACTTTGTTCTCATGAAAAAACTCAATTAGCATGAATTATGCTTTTGGATCCATGTCGGTCCTTATTTTTGCTATCTTCACTAAGCTACTGGGCCCCAAGTCTATTATTTTATATTATGTGGGCTCGACCCTAGTTTCCTCATATCTCCTCTTCTTCCCTTCCTCATACATAGCTAAATCCTCGACCAGGATCCCTTTGTTATTATCGATCATGAGGATAGTGAAGGCCTCAAGAATCAATCGAGATGGTGTAACACTTCCAAGCCTCTTTCATGTCGCAGACGACCTCTCCCTAATCAGTACAAAAAAAATAAAAATAAGTTATTAAATTCTTTCCCACCTTTCATGCACTGACCTTGGCTCAAGTTAATTTAGACCACGTCGTATAATAATCTAGTATTTTATATAGCTGATACACAATGGCTTGGAAAAACAAAATGCTACAACAAATCTTCCACAACATGAGTTATTACAGATTAAGTTTAGACTATCGTTGAGCGGAAAATTTGATGCCACAGTGAATTAGTGTCAAGTACATTCCAATTCATGTGTAGCCATAGCGATTAATTCTGTTTGCAATTGTTTAGGAAAAGGGCATAATTGATTTTTGGTTTACATCGTTGTGTCAAAATTTACTAAGCATTGCTTCAAGTTGGCCATCTAGAGGGTTCCAATATTTTGATCCATTTCCTATGGCTTACATTTTTTCATGCCATGACCTCATAAGTAGATAAATCTAAAAGAAAATAATTAATAAATGATAATTCATGAACATGACAAGATCTAATCCAATGCAAATTTGGATATTAAACATAGGATTTGAACCAATTTATGAATTCATCATAATCTTGCATATTGAATAAAATATTGAATTATACAGTTTCACTCAATCTTCTTTGAATCAACAAGCCACTATTATTAATTGCTTGTATCAAACAAGGCTATGGCTCACAAGTATATATTACAATGTTTGTCATGGCTAGCTCATGCACACATGCATCTTGGCCCTTCAATAATAACTAAATTTGAGCATGCCTAAGTCGATTTATGTTGACCAAATTTTTCAAAACCACAACCTCAGGTTCCAACCACTCAATAAAACAAAAAGAAAAAAGGGGAAAAAAAACTCTAACAATTTTGAAAATTAAAAAAAAAAAAAAAAGAGATAGAGAGAAAAAGTGAAAAAAAAAAAGAAAAAAGGAGAAAGAGAGAAAAGTAAGTAGAATGCTATTGGCAGTGACCCCACAGTTAGAAGAGTGAAAGAAAAGCCACCTAATCAAAAACCAAAATGAGAAATAGTTGGAAACCATCCCACCAACAAAACGCAAAAAGAGAAGAAAGCCCAGTTTGAATTCTGTCCCATTAGCATGCAGTCATATATATATATATATATAATAATATATATATCATAAATGAATGCAATAGTCCTCTCCACTCAAATTATATACATAAAATCATAAACGATGGTACTTTTTCCTAATCATTATTTTTAAACTTTATTGAGAATCAGTACATATATAGGATGTTTTACAATATTTAGTAAAATTTTCAAAAAAGAAAAGGAAGAGTTTATTAACTATTAAAACAAGATGATGACATTTTAAGTTGCTTCAGAAAAATTAAGAAGTATATCTATTTTAAAATTTTAAATTTCTCTTTTAGTTGTAACTAATAATTAAATAATTTTCAAAACAATCTTCTTTTATTTAAATACTTTGAGATAAGTAAAACCTAATACTTTATAGTGTAGGAACTAATTAATATAAGATGTTCGATTCTTAAAAAGTTCTTTGATAAAAATTAAAAAAGAATCTTAAATTATTTTAAAGTATTCAATAATTTCTTTAATTTTTACTGTATTAAAGACAATATTTTTGAAATTTTGCCAATACTTTCACATTTTATTTTATTTTTCTAAAAGCTTAAGGTATTTTAAATCTGCATACACTTTTGATTTAAGAATATATATCGAATGGATTAAAAATTGGTTTCCATCTCAAAAAATTTTTTTATTAAAACACACACACACGCGCGCATATATGAAGGTATCAGTGTTATAAAATTAAGGGATAAATTACCTCAATACCTTCTAAGGTTTGGTAGCAAAATATCCCTTGAAGTTTAGATAACTATTATTAAACCCTTACTGTTAGTTCAGTGATAGATAATTACAATTTCACTTCTAAATATCTTGAAACATTGCATGTTAACCCATAGGCAAGATGTTATAATTGTAATTATACATAAGTTTAGGAGATATAATTATAGTTGTGCATCACACTGAACTAGCAATAACTATTTAAACCTCAAGAGTGTTTTGATAATTATATCAAACTTCAAAATGTATAGAGCTAATTATCCCTAAATTGTTAAAGAAGTTGGTTGAGTTGATTTGTGAGATAAAATTCCTCACAAACTACCCAATTTCAAACTTATCTTGAGATATGAGCCTGTTGTACAAAGTGTGCCTGATACAGCTTGCTTCGTCTGTGTGACTTACAACAATTGCATAAACTCAGAATTTACTCATAGTGCATAGTCGAGTAGAGATTGTGGATTTCTCATCATTAAAAAAAATATTCCTAAATTAATTTTTAGTGTAATTGCAAAGATGTAATGCTGAATGTGACCAATCTTGCACGGTCTTACGAGGGTTTTCAAAAATTTCTCTTTAGATGCAATATGGGAACATGCTATCATAACTACTGCAATTATTTAGTCCCCCCACTTTTCCCCACCACCACCAAATAAATATAACTATATATACAAATGTACGTATATGTATATGTATATATATCTACACAAATTAAACATGAAAAGAAAAAAGAAAAAGTGAGCAATATTTCACGAATCCCAAGAAACAAATCCCATCTTTAAATTTGCCCTTGTCTTGCTGGCCGTTGACTGACTGTTTTCTTCTTCTCTTCCAAAATCATCATATCATTGTTGTCACTTTATCTCTCTTTTTCATGCTTTAGCAAATACTGCTGCTATTTTATTTTTCCTTTTCTTTTAATTCATCATCTGAAAATTAAAGAATTAATTAATCAAATGCCCGGTTTACCAAGTAATTATGTATAACCAGTAACCACCATAATAATATAAATAACAGTCGATTCAATCACAAACCTAATTGCTCCCACAAATATATTTAAACGACCATGATATCATATTAACTCGTGATTAATGTCTGATTCAGATCTGCCATTATAAAATATTAACTTGTGATTAATGTCTGATTCAGATCTGCCACTATAAATAATTAATGTAATATTCCGTAATTTTTTAAATTAAAGATTATGAATGAGTGCAAATAAAACCCTATATATGAATAATAATTGATTTACGAATGGTCAATATTTTATAAAAAACAAAAATAAAAATCCCACTCGAACCACTAACTAATCATAATATGCATAATTTTCTTTTTAAAATAATAATCTATAATTGAGTAACTGTTGCCATGCACACACACATATATACATATATAAATTATATATGAAAAAGAATTGATTGAAAAATAGTACAAAAAGTCTTCGGTGATCAGTTGATGGATCTAGCAGAATAAGATGTAAGTATTTAAATGGACTAGTCACTCATGTCATTTTGTGGGCAGAAACGTAACAGCCATTGAAACAAGATATATATATATATATTTATATGATGGATGATCTTCACTCCATAGCTTCCATTAGCAGGTGCAGAAGTAGTAAAATGGACATGAGCAGTAGAAGTTGTATTAGTAATTCCTTTTCCCAAGGTTGGCTCAGTAATTGGAACGACAACCACATTGGAGTTTTCAACGCCGCAGAGGACAATATGTCTCAATGTATGTGCAATCACCCATCTTCACTTTTTCTCTTTTGTCTTAATTCTATATATCTCCTCATCACTCTTTGATTCCTCTCTCAGTTTCATTTTTGATGATCCACTCTCTATACATATATGTGACGTCTTCGATCCTTATTAAATTAAACCCTCTCTCTACTATATGCATATATATATATAGACACACAAATAATTAGATCGACTTATTTTAATATATATGAGCAGATATGGATATGATGATGAGCAGCAGGGCGGCGGTAGCATTTGTTGATGATGGTGCTGATCATTTCTCGGGATCGACGGGATACCTCCAAGATGTTCTTTTTGATTTTACCTCTAAGCGAAGAAGATTAATGCTAATGGAAAGCCTTCCAGATCCTGATCCCCAAACTAGAGATCAGGTAGTGTTTTTTGTTTTACATATATTTTTTCTATTTTTTTAATATTTCCTATGAATGCAGTTATTAGCTAGGTGTATTGTGTGTTCTGTGTATTCTGGTTGAAATTAAAATTTATTAATTCCAAGGTTTTGGATTTTTAAATTATATAAGCAGTTAATTCGATAGATAACGTGATGGATATATATATACATGTTTAATTTGCAGAATTATTGCTGGACATCAAATCTCATCAAGAATTGTTGTGAAGAACTTGATAGTACCCTCACCCAATTCACCAAGCCTAATGACATCATTTCAGGTACTTATAAATTAATTACATATCGCAGTAAGTACACAGTACTCTTTTAATTAAGCCACTATATATATATACATATATCTAGGAAAGAGGAAAATACCCATTCAGTGATGAATTTATAACGAAATTAATACCATATTGAATTTCATTAATACTGCGATATGATTTTTTCGTAAATAGTAAAGGGATTTTTTTTTGATAAATATAGTAAGGGATTGTTTTCTTGAGTTTAAATTGTCAAAAAGAGGTACATGCAAGATATATATATTATATTAATTTATAATAATATTTTGGCTGCAGATCTGAAAACGGGTGATCAAGGTGAGGCAAATTCAGAAACGTATGATGATTCTTCATCGTCTTCTCAGAAAGAATATTTAACGTCATCAGCAGACAACCATTGGACACCTGAACCTGTTAATAATCATAAAGGAACCCTATATTGCATAGACGACCCCATATTTTCTTCTGCAGGTACCTACTTGTGTACCTACTCATATGCGTACTTATTATTATTAATAATATTTTCTTCTTCTATTTACCAAAAGAAAAAAAATACTTATTCTCTTTTATTTAATCTCTCTCTCTCTCTCCCCCTCCCTCCCTCTCCCTCTCTCTCTCTCTCTCTCTCTCTCTCTCCCCAAATTAAATAATTAATTTTATAACTTTGTGAAGTTACTTAAATTAATGGAATCAACTTTATCCCTGTGCAGTCTGCACTGTCTTTTCCTCACAAGTCACAAATAAAGGCTGCAAAATTGGGATTGACCAAAATTGCACTCACTGTAACTGTATTTTAAGGGGCAAAAGATAAAAAAGAGATTTCCTTCCTATTCATAAATAAAGACTATCTTGATGGACTTGTCTCCTCACTAAATTATTCAAAATATAGTAATAATTATATATATATATATGAATATATATGTATCGTATCAACTTTTTCTTTTTTTTCCTTCTTTTCTTATAAAATTATGTCTACCCGTGAACATAATATTTTATAATTCTTAGTTTTGGTCGTGATATTAACAATATTAATTTAAGAGCATACACATCCAAGTTAAGTGTTCGTTTGAATGTAGTAGTTTCTTCAAGTTTGAATTTTCATCTTTTCTTTTTAAATTAAAATGTTCAAAACAATATGAGTAAAGGTGTGTGGAGGCCCACATAACTATTGAAATTAAGGATTTGAATCGTTGTTTCTATTTAATAGTAGCCAGTAGGTAGTATTAATTCCATTAAAAATGTGTTTGTTAGTTATTATATTTAATATTAATCTTGGACGTAGTTGTCATTTTTATTTAACCATGCAATAGAGATTATCTGAAATAAAAAAAGGAAGTATGTATGTTTTTATTTCTTTAATGAACTTGGCATGTATAAGTCACACTAATTTTGAAGTCTTACATATCTAAAGCACTCTTTTATGCATCTAACACTAACTTAAAGTAAAAGTACTTATTGTTTCGAGACCATAAAAAGTGACAAATTATTTTTTAGGAAATGAGAAGAGAAAGAAGAGGATGCTGGCGAAGGTGGCGTATCCATTTGCCCTAGTGAAGCCGGGAGGGTTCGAAGGGGACATGACGTTGAACGACATCAACGAGAGGATCCTAATGCCGCCCACAAGGCCGGTGCGCCATCCGGTGGGAGACTTCGCCTGCAGACCGATAGTCTCTCCTGATGGGCCGGGTTTATCGGGAAAGGCTGTGGTGGCATTCACAAGAGTTCACACACAAGGAAGAGGCACTATAACAATTATCAGGACAAGAGGTTGATAGAATCAATTATAATGTGTATGTTACAGAGAAATTTTATATTTGTATGGTTTGGCAATGTATAGATATGATGTTATAATAGAGTGTATAAATTAACTAGACAAATTAAGTAGTATTTAATTCGATATGGATTAGGTTAATATTTAAGCTTCATGTTATAATGTGGGTCTTGAATGAATTATTTTCACCTTTGCATATCTTACAATCACAAAGGACAATAAACTGAAAGTACAAGAAATAGTCATGGATTTTGAATTTAGGGAAGTTAAAGATTCATGTCACACATTGATAATTTAACGACATGGACAATTTTTTTGACCACCTCTCTAATCAAGAAGGAATGATATATAATTCTTGGACCAATTAATTAGTCATTTATCATCTAAGGCTCACAGAAAAATGACTCTAAAATTCTTGACCAATTAATCAGTTGGGGCTCACAAAAATTCACCATCAATTTTGCTTTTCATGTTGATCCTTTCAACTTATAAATATTATTATAGGTATAGCCAAATGTCTAAAGTTTGAGAACAAGGAGAAAAAGATAAAGATGAACGACGCATGGGACCAAGTCAAATGGCATGATGCATTCATTCAATATAGAAAATATATTAAGGGGGAAAGAAGTCAAGCACTAT
>JACFYI010000896.1:984379-1017094 GCA_014898755.1 Handroanthus guayacan | reverse complement strand
TTAGCTATATATAACACTTGATAATAGGCTAGAAAGTAGAAAGAGAAAAATTAGAGATTCAATCCCTTGATTAATATTAATGAGGGCATTTATAGAGTTAGGATTAGGAATGACGATGCGACGAGGACTCCCCGTCCTCAACAAATTAACATCAATGAGGGTATGCATAGAGCATGTGAACTAACGTTAGAAATGACGATGAAGTAGTGATTCTCCACCCGTATTGGGGATGAAGTTGGGGCAAAAGATAGTGTGAGGATGGGGAGAACTTTTGCATATTCACCCGGGACGGGGACAAGCACGGGGATGAGGAAACTTCCCCATGCCCTTCCCCATTTGCCATATGAGGATCTCCGAAATCATATCCCCACCATATCCCTGCAAGTTAAAATTCTTTTTTACTGTTTAATAAACTACTTTTAATTAATTTTTTATGTTGTTTTAAGGACAAATTAAATATTGTACTTAACAAATAAGAACATATCTAGAACAAGATTGGAGAATGGAGAATGAGGAATGGGAAAAGAGGTTAACTAGGAGCAAGGACGAAGACGAAGACGATGAATGAATTGAGCCACAATAATGGAGTGAGAATAGTGAGTAAACTGAGCGACGGGAATGGCGATGAGCAATGCACATCTCGTCCCTTCCCTACCCTGTTGTCCCTAGCTAGGCCTATGGGACTCCTCGTTTGCGTGTAAAGGTCCTCTCCACCATCAAGTCTTATTGTTAAATTGATTATAATACCTTCCAAGCATATTGTGAGATACATTTTTATACTAATATGAAATGAAACATTAATAGAAGGACCTTTCCAATTAGACTTCTTTTAAATAAAAGAAATGGAAAATTGAAGAATCAACTAATTATCACACTGTTTATCATGTGTCTCCTATAAAGTCGTGTCCGATCCACGTAGCATCATATAACTTTCAGCAATAACAATGACTGTGTTTTCACATTCATATGGTGTACTATTCTTATTATGGCATATGCACATATAAAATATATGTCGAAGATAATTGAACTATTGTAGGATATGGACAAGAATTTTGACAATAAATCCTACTGCCCAAAAATGCATGCGTACGCACTGCAATAATCATTGTACTCGAATCCAAATAATTGCTGCTGTTGGGAAACCATGATCGTTTCTTCTGAAAAAATAAAAAATAAAAATGAAGCTATAAAGTCACAATCCCCAATTTTCCGCCACAGTTTTAAAATTTGTTGTGGAGCATATAAGTCAGGAGTTGGTATGTCGTCTATCTCGTAGGGTCAATATGGGTCGTTAAATCAACTCAGGCCTCCTTGACTAATTTGATTAAAATATCCTCTATATTTAATTGCAATATTTATCTTGCTTTGAAGTCCAAAAAGAAAAGAAAAAAGAAAAGGAAATATATATTATCGTTGAATGTTTAATAGGTGATGTTTGGTACATATATATATACATATATATCATATACTAAGCATGAACAATTTAGATAGTTATTTTTTAGTACGTTTTTTAATGAATGGACAAAAATAACCAAATTTTAAAATATAATAGTGAAGTAATTATAAAAAATAATGACAAGATAGTATTCTTTAACATTTTCTAAATTTAATTTTCAATTTCTTTGTTCGCCGATCAATTATAGTTTTTCTTTTCATTTTTGTTATCTCCATATATTTATCTTTCGAACATGTTGCATATTAATTCAAGTAACAATATCCAATAATTAAAAAAAATATCATTATTAAAAATAAATAAATATTTTTAACTTTGTCAACATAAAAGTTTGGCACACATATCTGGTGTACTACAGTTGCTAGTTATATATAAAGTATGATATGCAATTATTTTGGTTGTGCATTTTCACGTGTCATGCTGAAAATACTCCTTAATATTAACTCATCATAATAACAATCCACTAGCCATTAAAAAGTCATAACTCACTAATTTAATTTATCTATTTATATTAAATTATATTTATTTATATTAAATATATTAATCACATTCAATGACTGGATGCACACAAATTATGTAATATATAAGATATATACTGATATTTTATACAAACAATCGAGTGTGCAAATATGTAAAGTATCAAACCCCTTAGTGATATATTTTTTATTGGAATAGAGGATTCAAAAGTGCTAAAATATTCCTTAATATTAACTTATTTTAATAACCATGCACACACAGTAATTTAATTATTAAATATACAAATATTAACTGTATATTATACCTTATTATACACGAATATTATAATATTAATGCACATGCTTTGAATATGCATGAAATGTTACTATTAACTATTTAACAAGATAGATTTTTATTTTTAAGTAGATTTTTTTTTTACTCTAATTCCGTAGCAACTTGAAATAAAAATAAAAATAAAGTCTTGTTGCACCTAATGAGTTGCATAAATATTAGAAACACTCATGTCTTGGGAGCATTAGTCAGATCCTCCATTCTAAAATGATAATCATCTCTTGTTTCGTATCATAAATACATGTGAAATATAAAAGTATTTTCTTATGAAATAAAGAATTGTAAATCTGTGATATACTAATATGCATTCATACAATAAAATAAAAAATAAAATATATAATAGAATGGAAGATCCACCCGATCTTCGAGTGAGTGTGAGGAAAAGTGAAATAGGAAAAATCAGGTCGAGTAATAATTAATGCCCGAGTATTAAAACAATGATTTGGTCACATTTTTGAAATAATTTAGGTGAAAAAATAGAAAATATTGAGAAAGTGATATTCATCCAGAAAATGAAAGTAATTAATAATTAACATGTCTAGTTGACTAGGATAATAATGCGTTACACTTTAATTAATTGGGTGGTTGCTATCCATTGTCGTGGAAAGTTAGTGAAACACAGCTGTTTAATTTGGATTTTCTTTTTGTTAAAAATCTTTGACACAAAATCACAATGATTAGATTTGTATATTTTGGTGAATAAGAAAATTTTGATGACGTTTCTGTGGCACCCACATGCCTTTTTTTTTTTTCGTCTATCAAATGGTTTTGTCAGCTGATTTTTCCATGATTTTGTCAATCACCGTTTAAAGAAAAATAAAATAAAATAAAATAAAATAAATGAAAGTTTGAGTATATGATGGGTCTACGCAAATAATTCCATGATAATTGAGAAATTATAAGATAAACAATATTATTTAATTTTTAGATATAGTTACCTCTACACTCCTTGAGGTTTCACGTAATTACCAAAACACTCCTTAAAGTTTTAGATAATTACCATAACCATCCCTACTCCTTATGCATTGTTACAAACTTACAATTACATCTCCTGAGTTTATGTATAATTACACTTATACCCCTCGTTCAGAGGACCTACTTATAACGTTTCAGGATTTTTAAGGGTGCAATTATAATTTTTAAATATTACGAGGTGTTTTAGTAATTATATCAAATCTCAGGAGATGTTGAGATAATTATCCCTTATTTTGATGGTATAATTGGGATAACGTTGTCAAAATGGGATTTAATTAGAGCATCAAAGTATTACACACAATGCATGTGATGTTCGTAATTTCAAAATTCTTAAAACTCATGTAATTACATTGTATTCTTAAGGTTCGTATATTTTCTAATCGGATCAGTTTCATGTGACCTGAACTATCCAGTGCCCCATGCTCAAATTGTTCCAACTCTCATATCTTTAAGACTTCAATGCCAAGAGAAGCCATTAAGTTGAGGAATACTTGTTAAGTAGTGATCCTTTATAAAAACTCATGTTTACAATCTTCAATTGTCAATGATTTACCTCCATTTTCAAATTGGTTAGGTATCATGTTTAATCATGGTACCTTCGTGACATAGTTGAATTACTCAACTCAATCTTCTATTTAATAATGTTTTTTACAAATTAATATTAATGAGAGTATTTTATATTCTGTTAACTATTGTACAAATAATTCAATATCTGATTTCTTGTAGTCACTTAAATAAACATGAGATAAATAAACATAACTGATCATTTAGAAATTTTTCTCTTTTTTCTTTCAAAGGTTACATCTACGAGAAGTCAATCCTATATGTGTGTGTATATATATATGTACGTATATATACCGATATATAGGTCAAGGAAATTAAGATAGAGAAATTAAAATTAGCAAAGTAGAAGGGAAAATAAATAAATAAATAAATAAACACGAAGAAGATGAAATTAGGAAGGTAAAGGAATAAGGGAACATTCCTTAAAGTGAAAGAGAAGGGGAGACAAAGCATGTGATGATACGGACATGGTGCAGCGGGAACATAACAAATCCGTCGACAATTAACACTAGACTGACATACACATAATCTTTTGTTATTTGACGTACGTTCCAGTTACACATACGTACTCGTGCTCACGCCTTTCCTTGCTCTCTCTTGTCAGACTCTCAAATTCCACTTGGGCTTCTTGCTCTAATTTGTGGATTCCTTTTTACTGTATTTTACCAATAAATTTTCAGTCAATCTCTCTGTTTTAATTAAATAAATAGTTTAGGAACTTGTTGGAGTTGATTGTTAATACTTATTCTATATGTCTTTTGACATAATAATATTGTAACTCCTACATGTAAAATTCAAATTCCATCAAATTCCCAGATATTTTTATGTATCGTAATACACACCCATTTTTTTTTTTTTTTGGTTTCAATATCTTCATTTCGAAAATTGAAAAACTAAGATCAGCATCCAGGTCCTATAAAATCCTGTCTTACACAAAGAAGTTCATTTGGGATTTAATCCAAGTTGGCCATACTAAGGCAGTTCAAACCACAATAGATCATATTATCGTTACATTTAGTGAATATGGGAGTAAGATTCATTAATTATTTGATTAGCATATTTATTTCGTATTGGAGTTTGGGACTTGGCAAGATATTGATGTAGATGTATCAGGGGTTGTTCACGTTTTGATTTGGTAGATTTTTAACATTTTTCCAACGAAACTATTATATGTGGTTTACAAGTTGATGTTCATGCCAACCCAATGAGCACCCATTGAAGGAAAAAGTTACAAGTTGTGGTTTATATGGTTTGATGTGGTTTGTATGGTTTGTGTAACGCCCCGGATCCTAGTGCACTTCCGTCCTAGTCTCCGAGACATTACTCACATACATAGGTAACTAAACTAAATACTAAAATCAACATAAACACAATTATATAGTACATTCAAGGCTTATCTTAACGCATAATTTACATCAAATATATTTTGCTGTCTTACAACCCATAATTTACAATATTATAAAAGTTTTAAAAGAGCAAACTACTGTACATGAATAAATATAAACTATCCTAATTATTACAGCGGATATCCCTAACCGATATTTTCAACATAAACTAACATATGGGGAACTATAGTATCCTTATTCCGCAATTTTACTTACCTACACATGTAGTGAAATTAAATAAGTCGAGAGACTTTGTAAAGATCATGACTGATGACCAAAGAAGGTAGGAATCAAAGAATAACAGGTTGGAGTACAATCGATCATTGACGATACAATTTTGACATTCGTGTCAAAACAATCAAATCAATTCGATACAATCATAAATTCGAAAATTCAATTCAAAAAGCAAACGTCACAATCCGGAGTTTAAATCATAATACGAATGTCAAAAATCATATATGGCTGAAACAAATATTTGGTGGATCTGTCACCCTTATAACTTTAACGTATAACGTACATATATCTTTATCCCTCCACTTACTTCTTCGGGCACTTGTCCACAGAGTGTCAAACAAACTAGAGACACAGCCGCCGCAGCGCGATCGACCACGAGTCTCAGGAATAGCTCATTAGAATCCTACCTCCAAGGCTCCTCCGAACTACCCAACGGACAGGAATTCCTAAGGATTTCGATCGTCGACCCGTATCGCCCAATCAATTCCCCTGAAGATTACCAGGGTCCAACTTATCATGCAAAAGGGGTTATCAATATACAACAAAACTTGGAATATCCAAGATTTTTGATACGGAGACAATATAGCTTGGAGCACCCGAGGATTCATAATACGGAATCAAATTCGAAAAATTGGATACAAGGAAATTTAGGAATTTGGATTTAAGATATAAGAATTCTACTTGGATCATCATATTAGACTCAAAAGTTATAGGAGATTATTTTTGAAAGCTCTTTTGGTTGAAAATGTTAAATATGTCAGGTTTTGAGAATTTCTAGAACGGCAGCAATTTTCCAAGCTATTTTAAAAATACAAATTGATGAGTTAAATTTGGCGATTTGCTTCTGCAACTATCGAGACTCGACAAAATTTTCAACGGTGGTTTTATATTGAAAATTTGACTAGTAAAACTTTAGTTATAAATTTTTAAAGTTGATACAAGAATCTGCCGAATCCCCGAATCAACTGGGCATGTTTGAGTTTACAAAATATGCTGAGTTGATTCCTTCATGGATTTTAAAAATTCTTGAGCCTATTGTTATCCACACTTAACAAGGTTTCTAACCTATATTTTTGGGTTCAATTTGGTGGAGAAATGAGTAGTTTCCAACGAGTTGAAGTTAGGAAAAGTGTTAGGACAAGTTCCAGTGCATCCCCTGCTACCCGGGAAGACTGACATGTTTAGATTAAATAGTATTTTTGGGCTTTTTCCTTCATGAATTTGGGCAATTCTTGATTCTAATGATAACTATACTCAACAAGGTTTCAAATGGTGTATTTTGTGAAATTTTTGGGCTTGTATATGTCTAGTTATGAATTTTTGAACTTAGGGTTAGGACAAAGACTTCTCCTATCTTAACCGAAATGGCAGATTTTGTTCAAACGCATTTTTCTGCCATTTCCCTCTTTTTTTCCGGGTGTTTCTTGGTTCTAACATTATCTAGACTCAAAGAGGTTTCTAACGGTATCTTATATGAAATTTTTGGAATAGTATAAGTGGTATTTTCAATTTTTCTAAGTGAGGTAAGTGTTATGTCCCTGCTATCTGAGAACAACCAATATGTTCAAACTTCATTTCATTCAAGAAATCATTCAACCACTAAGTCTAAATAATGATCCACTAAGTTTCTTATAACCCTAAGGTCAGATTCATGGTTCCATAGATATAAGCTAGGTCATGCTCCATCAACAACAAATGAGAGTTAATCAAGTAGCTCATCAAGGACAAGTTCATAACAACCAAGGAACCATAATAACAAACATACCAACAAGCACACTATCCATAGATCTTTCAAAAAATTGGAACCATGATTAAGACTTGAAGAACATGGGTATGGAGTATCATGATCCTTACCTTTCTTAGCTTACCAACTTGAGATTTCAAAGATTTTCTTCAAGATCTCCCTAAGATCCTAATACCAAAGAGAAAATCTTTTAAGCTTCACTTGAACAAATAATTCAACCATTAAAATCTAAACCAAATCTTACCAAACCTACAAATATGAGGAGAGGATGGAATTCCCAACAAATTCTCTTTTGATTGTTTGTTGAAATTAAGAAGAAATTTGAAGGAAAATAGAAGAGAATGAAGACACACACACACAAAAATTGTTCGGCAGCAGTGGATGAGAAGTGGCTGAAGTTTTCCTTTGTTTTTCTTCCTATTTTTCTTATGTATATATACTTGTAGAATACATACATAAATGTATAATACAAGGGACAATACTTGGCCATTTAATACAAGAAATGATGGTGTTGGAAAAATGACTTATGCAATGAGGTAATAGAGGTTCTAGAGCTTTAATTTTTGCACATGCACCTATCACAAATTTTTTCACATAGTGGAGGTGTGTGTATGTGTGTTCGGTGGCTGACCCTTTCAGATTTTCTTTTCTTTTTTTTTTTCAAGCAAAATTTAAAAATGGGCTTGAACTTTGAACTTAAAATTTGGATAAATGATTGGGCTCAATTTCTTGACTAAATGTGCATGTTTTTAAGTTAAAAATAACATGTTTGGGCCACATTTAATTGAAATAATATTTTTGGTTGCTAAATCGAAATAATTTTACCATTTTGATGTCTTTCAGACAATAGCGATAAAAATCGTTTAAAATAGCGCTATATTTTAAAATTCATAAAACTCAGGGGTAAAATTGATAAGTCAAAAATCTTTTGGGCTAAAATATTACTTTTGAAGTTAATAGTGTGGTCTTGATAAGTTTTGGTCGAAAGAAAAATTTTTAAAACGAGTTTTTCTTTTACTAAGAAATTGTAGCTATGAAATGAAATAATTTTTAAAACCAAAAATCTAAAGATATAGTTATGGATGTTTTTGTGGAAAAATAATATTTTCAATTTTTTTTAATATAAAATGAAATTTTCTAAAATGATAAAATATTTTTAATTGTGAGAAAATCTCAAATCGGCAAAAAATCGATTACTGATTAGAGTTTCTCTAAAAAATATTTTAAAACATTTATTGATTAAAAATTAAATTAGGAGAATTTTTGATGTCTCACATTTTGAATATGTTATTCATATTTTAGGCTATTTTTCTATTTATCCATAATCTGACTATACATATTAATGTTGCCTATCCCTGATTCAAATATTTGAAGCTTGTCATTCAAAATGAATTCACAGTCATATAACTATAATATTCATAGGTTAAGTAACCAAATAGATCCATAATTCTAATAATAAGATCATAACAAATTCTTAGTTACGGTCAAGTATGCTGAAACATATAACTGAGCATCAACAACGATAAGGATGAACAAATAATTATAAAGCAAATAGCACACATAAAAAAGAAAGAAGACAGTGTTACCTGTAATACCCCGGGCCACGATAGCACTTCTGCCTCGTGATCCAGAACATCACTCGCGGTTGGTAAACATGCTAAAACCAAAATGGGAAACTAATATGTACAAGTCAAACTAAAATCCTTCCGGAAAATACATTCATACCGATAAGGGTTCATACATAATACATATTCAATCAAAATAAGCTCAATCACCTAAATATACAAATCACGAGCCCAAAAGTCTAATCGAGCTAGATTTACAAGCTTAATTATAGTACCAAAAGAAAACTTATACTAATCAGGCTCAATTTCTTCAGTCGATAATCCATGGCCTAAGATCCTACATATTATAATAGAATCATGAGTCACACGACCCAGTAAAACTTATGGCATAACGATAGAAGTGAAAGAGTTCCAAATTAACAGGACAAGAATGTGATTTCAATAAACAGTTCAGGACATTTCAAAATGAACAAATCAAGTCGATAGCAATGACAAATATCACATTCAAGTCATAAAGCAGAAACAAGCATTTGGTAGGTCTATTACCCTTATATCTTCAATATCATTCATATCAGATCCTTATCCCTCCAAACTCATGAAAGAGCAACATATACAGTAAAGCACAGTCGACGTACGTGCTTTAGAATAACCCTTCAGAACCCTACCTCCAGGGTCGTTCGGGTTATCCCACAGACGAGAATTCACATGAGCTCGTATTGACAATCCAACATTGCCCAATCAGACACTCATATAAATCCCCAGGGCCTAACAGACAGTCATTCAGTAGGCTACGAATAATCAGGACAGTTCAAATGTATCAAAATCATGAAGCTATTGGCACGTTTTGATTGACTACTAATGATAGAACGGATGACTCGGAAACTTAGTCAATCATTTAGTTCGAACAAACTAGAATTGGACTATGGACTAGAGGATTCATTATTTTGAAAACTTAATCATACTTTAAAAAGATCGGATACGGACTCGGTTCAACCAAATGAGGTAAAAAATCGCATTTGAGTTTGCTGAGTTGGGCGCTTGGGCACTGGTTTGGGCGCTCAATCAACAAATTTTTCCAGTGCTCTGAGCACTTGAGCGCTTATTAAAACGTATTTTCGGAATTAAAACGTTCTTTGTTTTATTGAAATCGGAATAATTTGAGAAAATTGGCGATTTGGTATTTTAATTAGGGAAATCTCGGGGTATTACATTACCAATCACTTTCTAGCTAAAAATATGCATGTCTTGTTGGTTTTTGTCCCTTTCTTCTTCTTCTTTAAATCACTTTTTTTCACTGGTGTATTGATGGGCAATTGTGAATAGTTGCGCTCAATTTGAGTGAGTTTTGACGAAAGGAACATTTCGTTGAATTTTCTCAGTTGAAGTAGCCACATCTAATTTTCTCGACCTAGCCTTGTTTTATATCTATCTATATTTATACTAACTATAAAAGTATGAATTTTTTTAATAGTTTCTTTCTTTTTTTTTATATGTACAAAAATGCCCTCGAACCATTATATCATGAAATTCACTAGGTATAACATTTTAGTAAATTCTTTCTTTCATTTCTTGTATGTACAAAAACGCCCTTGAACCATTATATCATGAAATTCACTAGGTATAACATTTTAGTAAATTCAATTTATGTTTTCAATGAATCTTTCTGACATTAATAATTCTTCTAATGTATCTCTTCGTTTTTTTTAATGTATAATAGATATTTAAATTAATAATCCAATTAAAACAAGTATTAAAATTTGTTCCAATGTACCTTTCATAATTTCCAATCTTGGAGCCAAATATGAGTTAATGCCAAGTTTGTTGATTCGAGATAATCAAAGAAGTTGCCTAGGTTTTTTTGTCCACTACTACTCATAAATATTTAATTAATTATTTAGTGAAAAACAAAGAGAAAATTACAGTAAACCACCTGAAGTGTAGATGGTAAAAATTCCTATAATTCAGGTGATTTAATAGAATTTTTTCAAAAAATAAAATAAAATAAAATAAAATGAGAAAAAAAAAAAATGTTCAAACCCTCGTCAATCAACAAAATAAAAATGTAACCAAATTCATGTCACTCTAATAACGATTAGGCCTAACTCTATTTAATAACTAATTAAAATCATTTAAAAATAAATAAATCAAACTTCTACAATCAAATTAGAGATTAGTAATCTCTCCAATTTAATGTAGAAGTTAGATTTTTTAAATTCCTAAGCTCGCCAAGCAACAAAGTCTAAAAACGTAAACAAATTTGTATCACTCTATTCATTATCAGACCTAATTCTATTTAATAACTAAAATCATTTAAAATAAAAAAATCAAATTTCTAAATTAAATTGAAGAGATTGCTAATCTCTAATTTGAATTGGAAATTATTCAACATTGAATTAATTAATTTCATTTCATGTTAAAATTTTCTAAATTCCTAGACATTTAATTATGTACTCGAACAAATTCTCTTGATTTGTTGTCCACCACTTGAATAGGTTCAAGCATGTGGCCGTATGTTTCTGAGTTCCTAGAATTGGTCACTTTAGATTCTTGAACGTGCTTTTTGTTAAAAAACTTAGTTATTTTTCTATGTATAAGTGAAGTTAAATGGAGTTAGTTATTTTTCTATGTATAAGTTGGAGTTTGTTGTTTTTCTAAGTGAAGTCAATTGGAGTAAAAAAGTTCATTCCTAATTATCAAACTTGAGCTTCGACCTCAAAAGGTTTCCTCTTTTCTCTAAAGCTGTTTCTTATTGTTTGTCTTGCATCCGTTGCTCAATTTTAAACTTGAATGAGTGATATTAGATAATTTTTTGTAAGTTGGGTCAATTAGATGGAGTTTGCATGGGCTAAGTGTTGCAGCCAAAATTAGCAAGGAAGGAGGGTAGAGAAAACATTTTCAAGCACGTATTTCGCACGTACTTCGTACAGTTGCTGTGAGTTCATTCTTTTTTTGGTAGCATATCGCCACTCTTTGAAAGGTAATTTACAATGCCTCTATAGATTTGATGTTGAAATTCTTTTATGCTCCAACCTTGGAAAATTTGAAGAAAGGTGATTTGCTATGCCGAAATTTGCTTTAATCTTATATATAGGTCATCTTCCACAATTACATTATAGTGAAATCTAGTGAGCAACTTTTAAATAGTCTAGACCCAGGTAAATAGCGACTTATTTGCACATAAAACAATTAAGATATTAATATTTTAAAACTTTTAACATAAAATATCACTTGCACATGAACTCAATCAGTTCTTGCTTCGTGAGAAAGGGAGTATGCTAGATAAAAAGTGTAACAATTTGAAAATTCTCCTAATTAAATTTTTAAATCCTTATTTTTCTAACGATGATTATTTTCCACAATAAAAAAAAAAAATTCTTATAACCAAAATAATTTATCATAACCGAAAAATTTTTCTTACACACGAAAATTTCTCTAGGTGTTGTCTCGACTCGAACAAACCTATTTAAGCCCAAATCTTAGCCCAAACTATTTTAAACCCAATCCAAAAGTTCAAAATTTATGTGTATATATATATATATTCATAACTACACATATACATATGTACATATATATAGATATGGCTTGCCAAATCTCCTAAAACAAGGGATATCACTATCTAACACCATGGAGCTTGCTTCTTCAACAAGTCTTGCAATTATAGAAGACAAGTTCTCCTTGTGACACATGGCAAGTCCTTAAGTTTTTTGAAATTACAAAAGACCCCTCTCTTTCTTTATAAATAGAATGGACTAGAGCAAGACACACCCTCACTCTTGCAAGGATCACTTTTTACGTATACATATATATTCACTCAAAATTAGTTATCTTCTTCCTCCTTATAACTAAAGATATATCTACACCAATATATAAATCCTTTAAACTCAAAAGCTTTCAAAGAAAAAGGGGGAAAACTTGGGAAGTAAAACACTCTCACTAGGGTATTGTAGTAAGCTTTGAGTATTAGTTTATATGACATATTGAGACTTAAGATTTAATGAGGAAAAGTAGCTTAACACTTGTGTATATGACTTGTGGTTTCATTAGGTGAATAAGCTTGACATGTTTGAAACATCTACTTCAAAACAAAGCTAGGGACCAAAGTAAGGATTATGGCTATTACCTTGCTCAAATGAATACTTGTTTATCTTGCCTCTTTCGTTGTATCATGTAATATGAGCTTATATTTAACTTCATTATGGTATTCCTTTGGCATTAAGTTCTAAAATCTTTGTAGATGATGATTATATTGAGACTTTGAATATTCTTGTGACTATCATCCTTGCCCATATACTTGTGAAGATTTGGGACCTTAGACAATTGAAATAATTTGGACAAAGAATGAAGTTGGAATTATGGATTTGAAGTATACCTTTCCACATATTTTTGACTTCATTTAAATTTTAAAGTTTTCCTTCTAAAAATGTTTTCTGAAAATTTCTGATTTTAAGATTAAAAAAAAAAAGAAATTTTAGTTGGGTGCTACTATGGGCGCATTAGCATCCAGTCCATAATGTTTTTTCTGACCCTATTTTGCTACTTTTAGTCCATATTTCACTTCTTTTTAATATTTTAAAACTTAGAAATGGTTTTTAGTCCAAGGTTTGAATCGAATAGACTATGAATTTGATATATGTTTACCAATTGATCCTATCATCTTGAATATGAATGTTCTTCTTAAACCTATTGCATGATACGTTGGCCCTGGGAATCTCAGGAGGGATGATTAGATGATATCGAATCGTCAATCTAAGACCCTAAGACTTCTCGTATATTGGGTAGTTCCGAAGAATCCTAGAGGTAGGTTTCTAAGGAGCTACTCTGAGGCATACGGTCGATCATGCCTTAAGTATGTATGGCTCTCCTGAGCGGCCATTCGGGAAAGTAAATGGAGGGATAAAGGTGTATATGTTTAATGTTGAAGTTATAAGGGTAATAGATCCACCAAAAATTTAATTCAACCTTAATTGTTTGTTGTCATGCATGTGTTGAAAATTCTGAGCTATTTGTTCCGTAATTCATGTGATGAACGTTTCAATTCTCCTTTTATTATAATATTCATGAATCATTACTTGTCTTGCCAACTTGACTAATCTTGTACTCTCATCATAAGCCATAATTTTTGTTGAGTTAGTGGACTCACGTATTTATAATTTACTTTATGTAGGGAATTAATTCTAGGTTTGATTGGCCGAGCTGGAAGCTTAAGCTATGTTATTTGTTAAGTTTTATTGTAATATATAACTTTGGAACTTGTGTGAAGTCCGATAGGGTTTAGTTGTATTTTGAAAAAATTAAAAAAAAAATATTGGGTTGTATAATTTGAAGAAATGACTTGGTATTACAAGAAGTGGAAATGTTATGATTTTCTTATACAGTTTTAGCTTAGTTTCCTTGTGCTCGAGTGATGTTACGGGCCTAGGGATGGATGCTCTAGGACCCCCGTACGTCATAGAAAGAGCTACAAAAAGTGTACCAAATATCTTATTCCATGTAGTAGGCAAAAACAAGGGTTTGATGGATATAGATATAGAAAACTATCCAATTTGATTGTCTAGTCATGTATAGTTTGTTGTAGACATTTCTATATGAAATTGAAGTCGGGTAAGATACCCCAACTTGTGCTGTATGGCTAGCGCTCTGTTGGGTATGTGCCTCAAGAACAAAGCTAGCCTATCTTGTTGCTGCAGGATTGAAATGCTTCTTATTTCCCTTTTGTCATGCATTCTTCATTTTACTTCAAATTATATACTGCATCATTTAATGGATGGAATTAAATGAGAATTTTTCTTTATTGTGATTTCTTAATTTGGATCACTCATAGGGGCATCTAGGGTACCTTATCCTAGTCTCATAACACCCGCCTACGGGAGTATGAACCTCATATGTCATTTCCATAGTTTCTGGAGTTAAATTCAATTTCTTAGTACAAGCAATTGATATGAAAGAATGAGTCGCACCTGGATCAAACAATACATTGTATATAAAATTCTGAATTAAAATCTTACCTTCCACAACCTGTGTGGGCTCCACTCCTTCTTCCTCGGTCAGGACGTATGCTCTTGCCTTAACTTGAGGATGCCCAACAGTATTTTTCTATTGCTGACCCTGTGGTCCAGAATTTCCACTTCTATTGTTCTTGGGATAGTCTTTGATAGAGTGCTGGTCACTCCCACAAAGGAGGCATTTTTCCAATTTCCTCAAGCATTGGTCCTCGGTATGCGAGGTACCACCAAAATACGTACAATTTGCTTTCCCTACAAATGCAGGGGCCTCACCTTTATTCGATGACGATAACATGTTTTCTATCTTATGTTTCTTGCCAGAGAAACCATTTTTTCCTTTCTCTTGGTCTGGCTTCTCAAACCATTTTTCTTTCCTTTTATCAGAAATTTTCTGGAGCTCCTGGAACTTCGCCTCTAACTCTAGCGCCAACTCTACAGTGCTATCGAATCCTGTGGCCAACCAATGGCCAAGGATCATCTTAGGTCGGGTCTGAGACCTCCCACAAATTTTTTCCTACGTCTCTCCTCGTCGGCCAATATGCGAGGGGCGTATTGAATAAATCGATTGGATTTCCCTTCATACTTGGCCACTATCAGTTGCTCTTGAATCAACCTCATGAATTCCTTTTCTCTCTAATCCCTAACCACTTGCGAAATGTACTTCTTTAAGTACTCATTCTTGAAATCCTCCCAAGCCCTTTCCACTCCATTTCTTTCCCACTTCCTTTCTACCACAGATCACCAGTGACTTGCAGCGCCCTCAACCAAATAGATGGCATACTTGACTTTTTGAGTATCGGTGTAGTTTAGTACCGTAAAAGGCTTTTCTATTGCAGCAAGCCAAGATTCCGCTTTCTGATCATCAGGTTCACTATCAAACCTGGGTAGATTAAGCCTCAGAAATCTTGCCAGCATTCTGTCATCAGCTTCCTCCTCCTGTCCGGGCCTTTGATTATTTTTTTGTTGGCCCTGATTCAGGACTTGTTGTAAGAGTATAAGGAGTTCGTTTGTTGCGGGCTCATTTCTTGGAGGCGTGCAATGACGGGGCTCGCGGCATGCACGAGGTGAAGGATCCCGAATTGGTAGTCAGGGTATAGTGTTATCCATGGTATAGGGTGTTTCAAGTGTCCGAAGTTCTTCGAACAATACCCGACGACGTCTCCCTTATTTTCTAGTTGGCTCATTTTGAGACGAGTTTCCTTATGATGGATTTTCTTGTGAATCCATGTCAGTCTGAAAAATGCAAGAATAATCTTAACAGGAGTTCTTAATGTCTTGAATTGTATGACGAGAGTTAATTGTGTTTCGTACGTGGTAAAATTCTAAGTCTCCAATTCAAGAAATCATTGTGAAGTTTTCTCGTTTTAAGAAGGCCTAAATTCATGCGTATTAACAGATGAATCGTATAACGATCATATATCTAAAGTTCAATCCAAGACACACAGGGAGTTAATTTGCTCGTTTCGTAAAGGCACGAGTATAGCATATAGTTGCATTAATTGTATCACGATCAATTCTCCAAAATTCAAGTTAGGGAATAATTTGAACTTCATTCATTCCTTTGTCCATCTTTATGTCACCAACAAGAACAAACAAAGTTAGTAGCAGGAGGGAAACGAAAGGGCAAAATACTACGAGCCTATACTTTTGAGGTTTCTTATCCTAAGCTCTGATACCACCTGTAATGCCCCGAAAAACTAGAGCATCCGCCCCTAGGTCCGAGACGCTACTCTCGAACAGAAAGTTAACTAATGATCGTAAATAGAAAATTCAAAAGGTATTCATAACTTAACAACTCAAAACATCCCCAATTCATAACTAAATTTTTCCAAGTTATATCATGAGTTCCACAAAATACAACTAATCGTACTTAAATTCTTATAAGTTCAGCTAAGCTTATACATAGTCAAATACATAAGTCAAAGTACCAAATGCTACTTGAGCTCTTCACAAACCAAATCCATAAAGTCAATTTTCTACATAGTAATTTGAATTCATGAGTCCACTGACCCAGCAAATTTATGGCATAGGAAAAACGAAGGGATATAACAAAGGAAGCAAGAAGCCAACAATAATCATAGCAAAAATTAAACATGAATGTGATTTGCAACAAAAGAAAATTATAACGACGATCATGCGAAACGAATAGCTCGAAAAAATATCACATTCATGTTAATCATATATATGGCTGAAACTAACGTTTGGTGGGTCTGTCACCCTTATAACTTCAACAAAAATACATATATACCTTATTCCTCTAAATTACTAACTCGAGTGGCCGCTCGAGTAGCACAAACAAACTTTGAGGCACGGTCAACCACGTGCTTCGGAATAGCTGTTCGAAAATCCTAACTCCAGGACTCGTCCGGGCTACCCCACAGACAAGAATTCTCAGGAGTTTGAATCGACAATCCAACATTGCCCAATTCAAATCACCTAAGAATTATCCAAGGCCCAACATATCATGTATATAGGTTTAGAGCGAATATACGAACATAAACAAACTTATAGGGCTCAATAAATCGTATATGCTCATGTTAAACGAATTCAAGAAAAATAGATTTGATTATCAAATAGGTTCAACGATAGGATTGAACATTAGACCATGGACTGCAAAAAAATCATTTTCAAACCTTAAAAGAGTTCAAAGAAGTAAAATATAAGTTTGAGATCGATAAAAGAAGTCCAAATGTTGGAATTTCACCACTGGAATGGGCACTTGAGCGCTCGTATGGGCACTTGAGCGCCAAAATAGTGTTATTCACTACGGGTTTGGGTGCTTGAGCGCTCAAACAGTACCAAACTCTCTGGACTCGAGCACTGGGATGCACATTTGGGAGTTCGAGCACCCAAACAGTGGCCGACGCCACTGACTTGGGTGCTTAGGCGCTCGACAATTTTTTTTTTCTTTGAATTCCTTGTAGTAGCAGAGGATGATATGTGAAAAAACTTTAAGATTAAAATTTAATTTTGCGCATTTTGGAGAAAATATATTATAAAACCATAGTTTTCATGAAAATCAAATTTTTCAGAGATTTTGTTTGAAATATAATCTTTTAAAATCCAAGTTTGAAGGAAATGTTCTAAAATTTACAAATTTTATAAAAAAAAAATATAGTCACGGGTCAAATAACCGATTTTCTTTAGATTTCGTTCGAATTCTCCATCGTTCACGGTCCAAATTTGTCCCAAGGTCACACTGGTGATAACAAGCATGCTTAAAAGTTCAAGATATGCCATATCAAGAATATTGAGCTCAAGAGTGCAAAGAATCAACAAGTTAAACATATATATGCTCAACTTGCATTTAAAGCATGCCAACATGAATTTTTCGGATATTGAAGTATAAAACGGCCAAGAAGTGAGGAAACCATGAAACTTACCTCAGTCCTAAGTTTTCTATTCGATTAGGAGTTAGGGTGATCCCAAGCTTCGAGATAAATCACCTAAACAATGACCAAACACAACATAAATGACACTAATGCTCCATTAACTCTTAAATTACAAAATGGACTATAACTGAAAATTTCATACTTCCCTCTTGCCAATACCTTTGAGAATGTAGCTCTTTCCCCTTTTCCCTTTTAGCAAAATGCTTGATGATAATATATGAACTTGTAGTATTTTTTTTTTAAATATGAATGTATATATGTGAGTATATGTTTATGTGTATAGAAAGATTTAGAGGGAGGTAGAAGAAAATCTCACCCAAATTATCTTGCCATTTATAGAGTTCAATCAAGGACTTCTTAGCAAAATTAGGAGCTGGAGGGGCTACTTTATAAATTTGGCCAAGGTTGTTGGTGGCCATGCCTGAAGGTGGGTGGTTGGAAATTTGGTGGTGAAGACCACTTCTAAGCATGGCTGACTGTCAGCCATGCTTCTCCCTTTTTTTTTTTTGTGAAAATATTGATTTTGGGCCAAAAGATGTTGGGCTAAAATTTGGTTCAATTGGGCCAAGATTTGGGCTCATTTTGGGCTCAAACAGTGCGAAAATGGAGTTTCAAATGTTAAGAAAATTTTTCGAATGCAAGAAATTTATTTCGAAGTTAAAACGATTTTCTTGATTTCAAAACCGATTCATCATTTATAAAACGAAGGGTAAAATTTTTAATCAAGGGGAATTTTGGGATGTTACAATGGTTTAATTACCATTTCTGCTATAAGGGCTAGAAAAATCATTAAGAAAGAATGACATGGATTTCTGGCCTACTTGATTAACAAACCTCAGGACAAGGTTGAATTAAAAGAAATGAAGGTGGTTAGTGAATTTCCAGAAGTGTTCCCTAAGAAATTAAATTCACTACCCTCGGATTAATAAATTGAATTCATAATAGAAATCATCCCTAGGATAGCTCCATTCTCGAAAATCACATATAGAATGACACCAGCAGAATTGAAAGAATTGAATGAGTAATTGCAAGAATTGCCGGCTAAAAATTTCATACGAACGAGTTCTTCCCCTTGGGGAGCTCCGGTCTTATTTATGAAAAAGAAGGATGACACTTTAAGAATCTGCATTGACCATAAACAAGTGATCGTTAAGAATAAATACCCTTTGCCTTACATTGATTAACTGTTTGATCACCTCCAAGGATCTACATTATATTCAAAGTTGGATTTGCGCCAAGGGTACTATTGATTGAAAATATGGAAAGCAGACATTCCCAAAACTTCATTTAATTCTTGCTATAAATATTTTGAATTTGTAGTGATGCCTTTTGTGTTGACGAATGCTCTTGTAGTATTTACAGATTTGATACATCAAGTATTTCGTCCATACCTTGATTATTTTGCGGTGATTTTCATAGATGATATTTTGGTTTATTCTAAGTCAAAGAAGGAACACGAAAGGCATTTGTAGATTATTCTTCAAACTTTTAAGAAACATAAATTGTATACCAAATTCAGTAAATGTGAATTTTGACTAAAGAAAGTAACCTTTTTGGGACACACAATTTCTCAAAATGGACTTGACGCTGACCCGTAAAAGGTAGAAGCGGTTTTGAATTGCAAAAGGCCTGAGACCATTACTGAAGTGAGAAGCTTTCTGGGATTGGTAAGGTATTATCGAAAGTTTATCTAGAACTTCTCTAAGCTAGCTACTCCATTTACTAAGTTGACCCAGAAGGATCGACGATTTAAGTGGGACCAGCAGTGCGAGGAAAGCTTATGGGAACTAAGCAAAAGATTGACATCAACCCCAATATTCGCACTACTCGATGGGTCAGAAGAGTTCACTGTATACACTGATGCCTCGAAGGAAGGATTGGGTTGCGTGTTATGTAGAAAGACAGAGTGATCGCGTATGCCTCAAAGAAATTGAAAAATCATGAGTAGAACTACTCTACTGTGACTTGGAATTAGAGGCGATAGTTTTTGCCTTGGCTAAATGGCATCATTATTTGTATAGAGCTAAAGCATAAGTCTATATAGATCACAAAAGCCTCAAGTGTATTTTCAGTCAGAAAAATTTGAATTTGAGGCAGTGACGGTGGATGGAATTTCTGGAGGATTATGACTTCACCATCACATCACCTAGGAAGGTAAATGTTGTTCCCAATGCTCTAAGCCAAAAAGGAAAAATGAAAAATATTAGCATATATCCCAAGTTGTACACTGAAATTTTAAAAGTCCAAAAGAAGGATAAATGGGTGCAAAAGCTTAAAGCCGCAATGGGCGCACAAGTACAGTTTGAATTCAGAAATGACGTAGATGGGATACTACGATTTAAGAATTGGGTTTGCATCCTTTCAAGAATGCGAGAAAGGTTGCTATCTATAGCATATCAAACTAAGTACTCAATACATCCTGGAGGAACGAAAATATACGAAGACATAAAATAGAAGCTCTGGTAGGAAGGAATGAAAAGAGATATAGTCTATTCAGAAATTCTAAACTTGTCAGCTTGTGAAAACAGAGCACCAAAGATTGTTTGGGAAATTGCAACCACTTCCAACCTCGAGTTGGAAATAGGATTAGATCACTATGGGCTTTGTAGTAGGTTTGCTGGTGGTAAGATGAAGATGTGATAGTATTTGAGTAGTAGTGGATAGGCTTACAAAGTCAATGCACTTTCTGCCTATCAAAACCCAATACAGTGATGAGAAGTTTGCCGAAATCTATGTCAAGAAGATAGTACAATTATATGGAATTCCTCAAAGTATTGTCTCCAACAGAGATCCGAAGTTTACGGTGAGGTTATGGAGGAGCTTACAGGAACATTTGGGAACAAATCTATTGTTCAATACAACAGCTCATCAACAAACTGACGGTTAATCAGAAAAGGTAATTCAAACACTAGAAGATATGCTGCGGACTTGTATTTTGAATATTTCTTGGAATTGGGATAGGCATCTACCCTTCGTAGAGTTTGTCTATAATAACAGCTATCAAGCTTCCATTCAAATGGCACCCTACAAAGCTTTATATGGCTGAAAATATAGATCACCTCTGCATTGGGATTTGGATGAAATAAAGGGTATTTCAAGGAAAGAAAAGCACGAATTGCGGCCTGAAATGATACAAGAGGCAATCGATAGAATTCAAATCAATAAGAAGAACATAAAAATGGCTTAGATTCATCAAAAAAGCTATGCGTACAAGCGATAAAAGGATTTTGAGTTTAAAGTTGGAGATCAAGTACTTCTAAAAGTCGCTCTACAGAAAAGAATTTAGAGAATGGGACGAAAAGTTAACCCTAAAATACGGAGGACCTTTCGAAATTACCAAGTGTATTAGTCTAATGGCGTATAAATTAGATCTTCTGCCAAACCTCATAGGGATTCACAGCGTCTTCTATGTATCTCAGTTGTGGAGATACTACCCAGATCTTTTGCACATTGTAGAGCATATTGAAGTGCCTCTCCAAAGTGACCTCACGTATGTAAAACAGCCTATCCGTATCCTAGATTACCAGGTCCGAGAGCTTAGAAATCAAAGGATACCTCAAGTCAAAGCCCTTTGAAGGAATCAAAAGATTGAAGAGGCTACTTGGAAACGTGAGGACGAAATGCGAGAGAGATACGTACACTTATTTGAACATCAGGTATGAATTTGGGAACCAGATTATTTAAGGAGGGGAGAGTGGAACAACCCAAAAATCCCTCTAAATATATTTTCAAATTCTCATTTTTCAAAATTAAAACTTTTCCACAACCAACTAAAAATATTTCATTACATCCATTAAAATTTTTCTTACAAATAAAATTTACCACATGCATTATTTTGACCCAAAAAAAATTATTTTAGCCCAACTTGAGCTTAAAATATTTCAAGGCATAATCAAAATTCAAAATATATACATAATAGGCCAAGTAGCAGGCCAATATCCCCAAAAATGGGGAAATATCCCAATTTTATATCTTCAAAATTTGATGGCCAAGTAATTTTATATGAGAGGAGAAATTCTCTTGAGCCACCACATGTTAACATCTCATCCAAGCCCCAAACTTTCTATAATTGCAAAGCTACCCCTCTCTTCAATTATAAATATGAGTGAAGGACATTGCAAGACTATGTTTACTCTTCTATTTTGCCAACAACATCCTTCTCCTTCTTCCTCTGTCTTCTTCTTCTATCTTTCTCTATTAATCACATTTCTTCACATTGCTAAGATATCTTTAAAACTTAAACAATATAAAGAAGAGAGGAGAAAGCTTGGGAAAACACCGTCTTCAGGCCTCAATCTTAGTAAGATTAAATATTAATTTATAAGATACTTTATGATACGAGGTTAAAGTGGAAAATGTGATATAACATTTAAATGGTTTTTTATCCTAATAGGTGGAGTGATTTGAAACTTTTAGGATAAGCAGCATTAAACATAAAGCTTTAGAACCAAAGGTAAGAATTGTGACTATATCCTTATTGAATCCATGCCTTGAATATGTCTATCGATCCATGATTCTTTTACTTGGAAATTTTGCTTACATTGGGATGAAAATGAACCTTGCTATTTTCATGTTGGAATCTTGAATTTCTTACCTCGAATGATCATGAATGTGGAAACCTTTGAACATAAGAAACTCAATATGACATCTAACTCAGTGAGTCTGTTATCTTTTTGACATTATAAAGGAAGTTCTTGGACAAAAGTTTGCAAAAATATTAGTTTGATGAAATAGTGAGAAAATAGACTAAATTTGGTCATTTTCCAACTTTTGAGCCTTAATCATAAAATCTCGAAAATTAAGTATTCTTTTTGATATTTTCTGATTTAAAAAAAAAATTATAGGGCTTATTTGCACTCGTAAATGGGCACAAGTTTGTGCCTATGTCTATTTTCTAGCGCGGTTGCGCCCAGTCCAAAAGCTTAAGTTTTGCATTTTGACCCCTTTTTGTCTTGTTAAGTCTATGCTTCACTTCTTTGATATGTTTTAATGCTCAAAATTGATTTTCTCATGTCCTAGGTTCAAATTGAATTGGAAGTTGAGTTCGATATATGTTCATATCCATGTGCCGATTAAATCGAATTTCTTGAACGTGATAAATCCTCTTAAACCTATATGCATGAATGTTAGGCCATGAGAGATTCAGGAGAGACAACTGGGTGGTATTGGACTACAGTTGATCCCTTTAGATCCCTAATATTGGATAACCCTGCGAAAACCTGAGGGTAGATTTCCAAAGGGCTAGTCCGTGGTATGTGGTCGAGCATGCCTAATGTATAAACGAATGACTCCCCTCTGAGTGGCCACTCAAGGGTGAGAATGGATGGATAAGGGTTTAATGCTATGTTTAGGAGTGATAAGAGTAATAGATCTAGCAATACTAGTCTTGCCTTAATTGTTTATTTGTTCATGATTAAGATCAAGCTTCTGAACCGTATGATTACTTCTGCCGCATGATTTCCTTACCTTTGAATGTTGATTTGATTCCTTTTGATTATTAGGTTCTTGAACAGTTTATTTGGCTCGTCTCTTGATCGTTACCCTACCATTTTGTCATAGCCATAATTCTTACTAAGTAAGTGGACTTATGTCTTTAATTTTATCATATGTAGGTATTTAATTTTAATAGTTGTTCTACTGAGTTTCAAAGACTTTAGAATTTGTATCTTGTGTGTTGTTAAATGTTTATAGTGTTGTGAATTATAGTTATGATGGTAGTTATGATGGCTTTTATGTATTTTGTAAGACTTTAGCAAGTGTTTTGAATCGAACCATAATGTATAGGAAATATTGATGTTATTATTAAATTTGGAGGTTTTTAGTTCGGTCACCCTTCCCACAGATAACATTTTGGACCTAGGGGCAGATGCTCTAGGATCCGAAGCATTACAATATAGGGATGAACCATAAGCAAAAGAGTGTCAAATTCACAAGGAAGAGCTAACACAGCAATATCAATCAGTTTGATTTAAATATTATTCGATTCAAACAAAATATTGAACATAACCATTCGATTCATAGACATTTAAAACACCATATTATGCTTGAAATATCATATAAGAGTGAATCATGTACAAAACAAGGCAACAGAAGCTTAAAACTCAAGGGAACTAGAGTGCCCAACAACCGTTTTGGCTACTAACTTGGGAGCTGCCGTGCCGAAAAATGAGTGCGGATGCGCTCAATAAAATTATTTTTTATTTTTATTTTTAATTTTAATTTTATTTTTATTTTTATTTTCTTAAAGAATATGAAATTGCAAAGAAGATTTTATGGTTTTAATGATGATTTAGTCCATGAATCTCAACAAGAATATGGATCACGATCGAAGTCCAAAATGTCTAAGATCTCATCAAAATATCAGTATATTGGCAAAGGTGTGCAACAAAGTGCCAATGAATCATCATCAAGGTCATATGCCAAGCCAAAGGTAGGGACAACAATAATCATCTTACTTAAAATTCTTACATATAATGATTACGGTTCCAATTGATTTTTCTCATCACCTAAATCATATAAAATTCAATATTTATAACTCAATCAAATAAACATACTCATATCTTACAATGTGAAAAATCTTACTAACTCTTGGATTAACATTTAGAAATTGCTAATTCGATTATTGATCATTCTATTCTCCAAAATCATTCTATATCTTTTTAAATTCTCATCTTAAACAACTAATTTCCATGACTTCATTATCCCAAATATATCATTTTGTTTTATTGAATCCATTTTATTTAGACAATTACTTCAAATCCAAATAATTATCAATTTTCTCATCCACTTAGTCAATCTATCATAATCAAGATTTCATAAAACATACAAAAATTAGGGCCTAAAGATCAAATTCGGTATAAAGAATACAATTCATAAAGTTCAACACCTAAAATTCATAACCCTATTTCTTAGTGGTTAGATTCTAAACAGATTTTTGAATATATTTTAATAAGTTTAACGGTATATTTTACCTCTAAAAGTATCCTAACTCGATGACCTTTCCAAACGTGGCTCCTTTCGACGATCTAACTGTCAGATCTTCGCTATGCCCATTTTAAAACATCCCCTACTGATGCCCTTGTTTCTCGGCAACCATGATAGGTTGGATTCCACATGCCATTTTGGACATTTTCCTTCATATTTTTGAGTGATTCTTGATTCTAAAGTCATCTACGCTCGATAAGATTTTTAATGATATATTATAATGACCAATTTGATATGGAAAGAATAAGTTTTAAGTCTTGAAAGTTGAAAGTATTGTAGGGATAGTGAGGTATCCGAAACAAATGTTACTTTTGTGTGTGTGTGTGTGTGTGTGTGTGTTTGGTTAGAATTCAACCTTTAATCTCAAGTCTCAATATATATGTCTTAAAATCCAAAATGTTCTTCAAGTTCAAGTCACTTATTTATCCAACATCAAGAATCTTTTAGATACCATATTTTCAATAAATATACACTTCATTTCAAACCTTTATATCTTAAGATTTCTAATAGGTTAAAAGCTTAACTTACCATGAATTTGCCTTATTGAAAATGCTTTTTCTAATCTTTCCCTCAGCTTAATAACTTGGAAAGTTTCAAGTGTTTCTTGGAATATAGTGTATAATGGAACAAGGAGAAGATTTGAAGAAGAGAAGATGAGGATAAAGAAGATAGCTTTGAAATTTTCTTGAACCCCAAACTAGGCAAAAGTTTGGCCAAATGTGAGAATTGCAAGAACAAAGGTATGTTATTTATTGTACAGCTCAAAAATTTCTCTAATAAAAATTTTAAATCCTCATTTTCCTAATAACGAACATTTTTCACGATTACCAAATTTTTTTCTATAACTAAAATATTTTATTACAACCATAAAATTTTTCTTGCACACAAAATTTACCATATGCATTATTGTGGCCCAGACGAGTTTGTTTTTGCCCAAACTAAGGCCCAAAATCCTTCAAACCCAATCCAAAAACTTCAAAATATATATATATATATATATGTGTGTGTGTGTGTGTGTGTGTGTGCATATCACAATCCAACCAACTCCCCCAAAATTTGGGGATATTTTCACATAATCCTCTTTTGCAAGCTTGTCCAAGAAGCTAAGAGAGAAAAATTGAAGACACAATCCTCCTTTGACACATGGCAACCCCTTAAACTTTTAAAAATTGCAAAAAGACCCTTTCTTCCATTATAAATAGGAAGTTATGTGCAAGACAAATACTTCAGTCTTGCAATACTCACTTTCCTCACAAATATATACACATCTCTTTTTCCATCTCTCTCTCTCTCTCTCTCTCTCTATATATATATATATATGTGTATACACAAAAACACACACATATTTACTTCAAGATGTATCTATCTTCTTCCATCCAATATATACATATCTTTAAAAAACTTCTAGAGTTATAAAGGAAAAGGGAAAGACTTGAAAGATTACACACTCTCATAACATCTTATATTTTGGTAAGCTTAGTATCCTCAATTATGAGACACATTAAGGCATGGCGTTAAATGAAAAATGTGGCTTAACAAATTTGATTTTTGGTTTTAATAGGTGATCTAGCTTGAGACTTTTGAATTTCAACCAAAATTTGGAACTAGGGACAAAAGTAAGAATTATGGTTACTTCCTTGCCTTGATTTTGAGCTTGAATGAGGATTTAATATTGTCTTACTTGCTCCATTGAATATTTGATTCTCGCCTCATTCATTGTGTTATATTGTTATGAGCTTTTATTTGGTCTTTTGTGACTCTCATATGGTTTATAAGCCCCAAAACGTTGATGATGATGATTCGAGACTTTGAACATCATTGTGCCTTCCATCTTTTCCTATACATAGATGTATAAGGATTTAAGACTTTGACAAATGAAAAATATGGATATAAAATAAAGAAATTATAGTGGTATTTTTCACCTCATTATGTTTCAACTAAAACTTTAAATTTTAAATTTTTCCTCCAAAATGTTTTTGCAAATTCTAATTTTAAAATTAAAAAAAAAAATCTTCAGTATCGGAGCACCTCTACCGTCGCCTAGGCGCCAATTCCAATGACTAGGCCACTATTTGCACATTGGAGCACCCAAATGAGCATTCAAGCACACATCCTTGTAGCTAAAATCACTATTTAGGCACTAAAGCGCGCTGGAGCCCCCAAATGAGCATTCAAGCACCTATTCCAATAGCCAAATCCTTTTATTTTAACTCTAATTTGCTACTTCAAGTCCATGATATACTTCTTTAAGATGTTTTAAAACTTTAAAATGATTTTTCCTTAAGTCCAAGGTTCAATTCGAATCGATTGTTGGAATTGATAATTGTTTGTATACACATCTCATTGGAATTGAATATCTTGAATGTGTATTATTTTTCTTAAACCTTATTGTGTGATTGTTGGGCCCTGAAAACTTCAAGAAGAACAGGAAGAACGGCTGAGCGATGTCGGATCGTTAGTCGGGTCCTTTGGGAAGTTTTTCAAATATTAGATGTATAACAACCCAAAAATTCCCTTAATCTTATTTAAATTATTCCCCTTTCAATCCGACAATTTTTTCAATTTCTTTTATGTCCAAATTTTCTCGGTAAAAAAATTTCATTTCGAAAAAATTTCTTTTGGCCCAAATCTATAAAAAACACTCTGTCAACTTCGAAAATATTTTATTTTGACCCAAAGATTTCCACAATGATATTTTCAACCCCTTAGTTTCAAAGTTTAAAATCCTAGTGCCATTTTGGATAATTTTAATTGCTATTATCTGAAAACATTAAAAAGGTGAAAATATTTTGATTTAGTAGCCGAAAATTTTATTTCAACCAAATGTAGCCCAAAAATAATATTTCAAGCTCAAATAAATGAACATTTGACTCAAGAAGTAAAGCCCAAAGTTTATATTCAATTTCCAAACCCAAATCCAATTTTATTTGAAAAAAAAAACAAGAAATTACCACATACACACACACTCGGCCACACACACACACACACTCTCTCTCTCTCTCTCTCTCTCTCTCTCAAGGTGAAGACAAAGTTAAAGGATAATTGTCATGTGATTGAAAAATGGGAATTATCTCCCAACACGTTTCCACCTAAGTAGCTAATTCATCCCATGAGTCATCCAACAAAATCATTACAAACTTCTAATAAATTCCAAAAATACCATTGTCTCTACTATTACAAAATACACTTTATGAATATATTTGTACATGAAAAAAAAATACACATTGTCTTCTATCTTCTTCTTGGCCGAAAGCATAAGGAAAGAAAACAAAAATTTTCCTCTCAACTTTCATCTGTCAATTTCACTATCCAAGTAAAAGGAAATTAATAGGGACCTCTCCTCTTGCTTTGATCAACTAGATTGGTAAGTTTAAGTTAAGTTTTGAAGAGATTATAACCTGTTTAAGTGAGGTATTAAGTGGTTACTTTCCTTTTAAATGTTTAGGAAGGAAACTTGAAGAGTCTTAAGGGGAAAACTAACCTTGATCTCTTGATATACACAAGGTGAAGATCATGATTAACCTCACTTCTTGTTATTTATATTATGATTCATGATTCTCTTTTGAAAGATCCATGATCATGAACTAGTTGCTATGTTCCTTTGCTTCTAGTCCTTTAATTGCTTTGGTCCATATAATGAAATAAATTCTATTGAGTTGATTGATGGTTGAACTTACTTGAACTTCTTGTATGGAGAATCATGAATATGAACTTAGTGGATATAAGTAGTTTATTGGATCATCAAACTTAGGGTTGGTAACTAGATGATTTCATACAAGAAGTGAAGTTTTGAAAACCATCACCTTACTCTCGGGTAGCTATTGCCCTGTGCACACATCTCATTTTGAAAATTTAAGAACCCAACCTTCCCTACTCTAAAAATTTCATATGATATATCGTTGGGAATCTCATCAAGTGTAGATGTCTTTAGGAATAAAAATCATCCAAAAATAAGGAGAAAAATGATAGAAAAGGCCATTAGACCACTACCTGCCACTTTGGCCAGAAGAGGGGAGGTCCTCTGTCATACCTTTCACTTTCAAAAATTTGAAACTTGACCTCATTGCATCAAACAAATCCATAGAATAGCATTTGCAAACTTGATCAAGTATAGATAGTGTTAGGATCAAAACTTACTCAAAATCATAGAGAAAAATGACCAAAAACACTCCTAGAAAAGAGCTTGCCACATTTGCCGGGAAATAGGGGAGGGGCAGAAGTGAACTTTGCAACAGCTTTCACTTTCTAAATTTTGAAATCATACTTATCCCTATCAAATCAGCCCACAAAATATATCTTTAGAAACCTTGTCAAGTGTAGATGATGTTAGGTTCAAAATCACAAAAAACTATAGAGAAACCTGCCCAGAAATAACCTAAGAAACCATCATGCCAAACTGATAGGAAATGGTAGCAGAATCTTTGGTTAACTTAAAAATTTAATAAATGAAAATTCAATCATCGGATCGTTGATCAGAGACCACCATTAGAAAGCCTGTTGAGTCTAGATATTTAAAAAACCAAAATATGATTTTTAAATCATTGGAATGTATTTTTAAAGTGGTTGGGAATTTAACTGTCGCAATAGAGGGACATAGAACTTGGCCAACTAAACATTTTTCACCAAAATAATTTCTTAAAAATCACATCGCATATTTTTTCAAGCTATTATGATGATCCAAATAAAAATCTTATATCCCGGGTTTGAATACCCAAATTTTGCATCTAAATATTTGATTTTTAGCTATATGATAATTTCTTGAATTCTCATGTGTTCATATTTGCTATTGCCAACCTAAATGCATGAATGTTGGGCCCCGGGAACCTCAGGGGGATTGGTTGGGTATTACAGCACGTCGACCTTAATTCTGGAACTTCTCTAATATTTGAGGTAGTTAGGAGCAAACTTGGAGGTATGTTTCCAAATAGTTTTGCTGTAACGCCCCAGGTCACGCTGGCATTCCGCCCTGCGATCCGAGACGCTACTCGCGTACGAAAAATGTCCTAAAACCAAAAACAGGAACTAACGGAAAATAATTGGAATTAAAATTCCAAAATATCATTCGAAATAATAACATAGCCCGAAATACAAAATGTCACATCATCTATTACATGCCGATTAACAATACAACTTATAAGTTCAAATGTCCCAACTTAGCAAAATTTGCAAGCTTAATACATTTCAAAAGGAACTAATCACGTTTGAGCTAGAGCTACAATCGATCAACAAGACTTATGAACCTACATAATATGGTGAAATCATGAGTCCACTGACCCAGTAAAACTTACGGCATAGGAATAGAAACGAGAGAGTTTCAAATAACAGGTACATTGATAACAAGACGAGAATGTGATTTTTATAAATGAACTAGAACAAACAGAACGAGCGAATCAAGCATTTATCACATTCAAGTTGTATGGCAGAAGCAAATATTTTGGTAGGTCTGTCACCCTTGTAACTCCCACTTGTATCATTTCAATTTCTTTATCCCTCCAAACTCTCGAGGGAGCAACTTATAAACAGTAAAACACAGTTGATGTACGTGCTATAGGATAGCTCTTCAGAACCCTACCTCCAGGGTCATCCGAACTGCCCCACTTGTAGGGATTCTCAAGAGCTCGGACTGTCAACCCGACACTCCTGAAAACCCCCAGGGCCCAACTTGCTTGCTTATCATGAGGTTGACAATAAACGTGATGTTCAAGCATATCGTATAATCATGAAGCCATTTGGCATATTTTTGATTGACCAACTATCAATGAAACTAACAATTCGGAATTTAGGTCAATCGTTTCAATAGAGCAAACTAGAATTGGACTATGGACTAGAGGATTTATGTGTTAAAAATCTTAAAAGTATTTTAAAAAGGTGAGATATGGACTTGGTATGTCGAAAATGAAGTCGGAAACGTACTCCAGCTTACTAGAATGAGAGCTTGGGCGCTCAAGCGCCCAAACAGTAGTTCTCGCCACGGACTTGAGCGCTTGAGCGCTCAGCTACGGGAAAAAATTGAAGTTTCAAATTTTAGGGTGGGCGCTCTTTAGGGTGGGCGCTAGAGCGCCCAAAACAGCGCTTAAGCACCGAGCTTCTAAAAAAAATTGAAAAATTTGTTGCTGAGTGAGCGCTTGGGCGCTCAAAGTGAGTGCTTAAGCGCCTGTCGAGCGCTTGAGCGCCTAAGTCGAGCGCTTGGGCGCTCACTCTCGGGAGAAAATTTTAATTTTTTCCGTCTTTTCTTGTCTTGGATTTTTGACATGAAAATTTCATTTTTAGGGTTCTCTTATGCTCATGGAAATTTATAAAACATCATTTTAAACTTTGGTTAAAGAATTTTGAGAAATCAAGTCGAATCCAAAGCTGACATTTTGTCCATATCATGCGTTTTCTTAGTCTTAAACCATCAAGTCATCCTCATTGTCCATGGTCCACGGTTCATGTCTAAATCAAAGCATAGGCATACATGTCTAGAGAGTTCAATAAGCAATAAGTATTGAGCATAGGATATCAAGAAATACAACACTTCAAAGCTCATAGCAACATGTATATCAATATGATCATCAATATCATTGGCTCAATATAGGAAATGAACAAGACATGGATAAGAAGAACTTGTAAGCATACGAAAGAAGTACGAGTTCCATAAGTCTTACTTGTCGTTCGAAGCTTAAATGCTAGCACACCGAGCACTCCCAGATATGATCAACCATCTAGACACAAAGACAAACTCTTATTCAAACTCACATCTTAACTTATCACAACATCTAATCTTTACTAAAACTTACTTGCCAAGTGGTGGAGAGAGCACCCTCGATTTTCCCTTTTAAATCTTCCTTAATGGTTGAAGAAAATTTTCAATGTGTGTGTATGGAAAGAAGGTGCCGAGAGAGAGAGAGGTGAGGAAGTAACATGAGAGAAATTTTTAGCAAACTTGGAAGAACAATTGTTCACTTTTCACTTAATCCATGTCTTATAGTTGTAGGAATTTCAAAACTCTTGGTCAAGAATTTTCTTTGGTTAATTTATACCATCAAATCTTACCAAAGACCATGGCATTGTGAAGCACAAATCCAGCTGAGCTACCACGCCTTCTGCAGATTTGATGTTTCAAACCTCCATTCCATATATTTTCATGTATTTATTTATTTAGTTATTTATTTGAAGTGTTTAACTAATGGATTAGAATGTGAGTTGAAGTTTGGGCCACTTCTTGGGCTTTAGTAAAGTTTATTGGGCCGAAATATTACGAGGTATCGGGGTGTAAACGAGAGAAATATTTTCGGATGTGAGAAACATATCTTGAAGTTAAATCATTTTCTATTTTATTGAAATCAGTTTAATTTACGAAATCGACGACTCGAAATTTTTAATTAGGAAAGTCTCGGGGTGTTACACTCTCTCCCCCTTAAATGAATCTGGTCTCCAAATTCTTACCTTATCCAAATAGGTGAGGATATTTGATTCGCATCTCATCCTCACGTTCCCAAGTCACTTCTTCTGTTTTTTGATTTCTCCAAAGCACCTTAAGTTGTGGTATCCTACGATTCCTAAGCTCACGAACATGAGAATCTAGGATACGAACAGGTTGTTCTACATAGGTGAGGTCACTCTGGAGA